>VNJO01000238.1:0-16147 GCA_008042535.1 Drosophila tani
GACATCACAAAGGACCTTCACATCCCCACCGTGAGGGAGCAAATTAATCGACACTCGAGTCGGTATAATGAACGACTTCGAGTCCATGCGAACCAACTAGCTGCTTCATTGGCAACACCGAGGTCCAGAAGAAGGCTTCAAAGACGGCACCCAGGAGACTTGTGGATAGGAGGACGGCAGAGAACGAGAGTCCTTCCCCAATAAATACATTGTACTGATTGTCTCCTTTCGTTCCCTATGTTAGGGAGTTTACCGTTTCCATGTTATGCTTCCATGTTATTATTGTTACTATTGCTAGTCCCTACATTTTATAACCATTATTTTGGTTGATTAATGTAAAAATAAAATATGTGTGTTATCCTAAAAAAAATAAAAACTTTGAACCTTTTGTAATACAATCAATAAAAAAAGTTTTCAATTATTCTTTGCGTTTTCAAATAAGATTTTTTTTAAAAAGGGTCCAAAAAAAGGGGTTTTGAATGAGAAGACACCCTTAAAGGAAAAGTAATATCGGTCTACATTAGACATCTGCATGAAATCACTCACAACATACGTTTCATTGAGTATATTCGAATGAAATGGAATGGAATGAGTGGAATGCAAGAAATGAAACGACATTGTATCAGTATGCGTACCCGTTTTGCTTCATAGCTTGGGACGTTGAAAGAAATGAATGAGAAGGAATGAAGCGAAAAATGAAATAACTGTATTTGGCAATGCGTGTTATATTCGAATCATTCGAGTTGTTGTATAGGAATTCGAATTTTCAGGGACCACCTGTAGTTCGCAAATAGACGCAAGTGCAGACGCAAACATGGACACCTCAATAAAAGAAGCCGACGAATGTGTATCTGTATGTATTTGTAGTCCGCGCTATTTTTATTTTGTTCTTAGTTTGATGTTTGGTGTATCTGCAGTTGCAACTCGAATCATTCGAATTCAGCGTCTCAGTTTTCAGAGTTCTCACTTCATTCCATTCGTTTCTCTTTCTCTATTCTTTGTGCGGCTGAGTCGTACGTAAGCGATTCAACTCATTCAATTCAGTTTGGCTTTGCTTCAAATTCACTCAACTCATTTTGAGCTTTGTGCATTTGAATGTGATTTTTTTGCCACTCATGCAGATGTCTAGTCTACATGTAACATATGTATGTACATATGTCCCCCCTTAACAGAATTTTCAGCATCTTCTTTTATGAGGTAAAACAACTTACGAGGCCAAAGCCTCATAGTAGGCTTCGCTTCTTTATTATTCTCATTTCCATAGCTTCCAATCCCTTATCTATAGCTATAAACCCTCTCCAACAAAATCTCACAGATAAATAAATAAATGCCTCAAATAAAATGTCACTTTTAAACACGTAAGAAAATTGATTTATTTTGTCGGAAATACAAGTATATCCGCTATCTCGTTTAACACATCAATAAAAATAAGTTATTGTGCCTGCGGTTGTGGGTCTGGTTGCTTAGTTGCTTAGTTGCTTAGTTGATTTTCTGGTGCATATACCGGCTTGTATAGTGGCGCTTGTACAGCATTTATGTAAATATATATAATTCGTTTCGGTTTCCAAGTATTCTGTAGGCTAAAAAATGGCATTTGATCAACATTAATTGACATTACCTTAGGACTATATGTGCACATATGTTTTCTTTCTCTTTCTCTTTCTCATTTCCTTTGTTTTTCGTTAGATTAGATTCTTAGTCTTAATTACCGTGTGTTGCCGTAACTAGTTTAATTTGTATATTATAGTTATAGTTATATTATGAATTATTTACACGTTCATAGAGTAAGCTTTGCGTTATATGTGTGTAAATGCGTGGACGCCTTGGCAAACCAAACAAGGATTAAGCTCAAGCTTAACAATATTTAACAAAGTCGGCTAAAATATGTATATAACACAATGTGGGGGATTGAGAATTATTATATTATTATTATTAATATTATTATTAATATTATATTATATATATGGGTAAAGCCAATGGGGTTGAGGGGGAGGCTGGAACTTAGCACTTAGTCAAGAGATGATGGGTTTAGCACAAGAATACAAACTAATCCGAGAGAAAGGCTAGAGCAAAGGCATGAGAGGTCGGTTGGGCTTTGTGATTCGTCAAGTGGGCATGGGTATGGGTATGGATTCGTTGTGTGTGTTTTAAAAACATACAGTTACAAATGCTAACAGCTTAAAAAAACGTATTCCTTATTATATATGTGTATATCATCGTCGTCACTATCATTCCGTTGTGTTCAAAACACACGTCACTCGCCCTCCATGTTTGGCGGCAACTGTTGCAGGGGCTGCTGCTGCTCCACCAGCGGAAAGACATTGTCGCCCACCTCCCGCGAGATGAACTCCACGATGGCGGCGAAGCTGGGCCGGGATCGGGGCGTGTCATGCCAGCACATAAGCATCAGGTCGTACATGTAGTCGGGGCAATTGGGTCGAGGTAGGCTGAACGATATAAATGGAATACATTAACTTGATTATTTTTTCATTTTAAATTTTAAATTAAATGAAGTCAAGAATTTAAAGGCAGATAAGTGGATTCTTGACTAACCAATATGAAAGCTAGAGGAAATCTATATGAAAACGCTTGGGAACTTTTAAAGTCAAGTCTCGCTTTCAAACACGATTATTCTTCAAGTTATTTCATTTTCTTCAGCTACTCAAGTTAATAAATTACAATTTCCACAAAAAAATAAATATATATGTACATGTGGGCTCCGGTTTTCACTCTCGTTTTTCGATTTCGTTTTCGTTTTTAGGTGCTCTGGTTTTCACAAACTTTTTGTCATCGTTTTGTTATCGAAATATTTATTTTTTTATTGCTCAAACCGTGGACTTGTTTGTTTTGAGAAGTAAACGGAATGTTTAAATGTCTTTTCCTTTTTTTATTTCCTTGTTATAAAGCAGTGGTCCGCACTACTACAGTCAAATGCCAATATTGCATTTGCATGAGTGAAAATTGAACACTCTATGGCAAGATATGAGAAATAAATAGCTAAAATATTCTGTAATATGGCAAAACAAATAGCTAAACCCTAAAAACTAGCTATTTAACGCTAAAAAGGCTAAATCTAGCCACACAATTACAATTCGCCTGCACTGATTCCTCTGTTCTCTTTTGTGCACACTGTGCATGAGCGGCAGCGACGCCAACTGAGAAAAATCTTATCCCGCGGGATAGGGCCGTGCCGACCACTGTTATAAAGCCAAATAAAGGGAGAAATTGTTTATTTCGGCCCTCGGTCCAAGAGGGCTGCCACTCTTTAAACGGTGACATTTATACCTTTAATACCTTTTTCATTTAAACGATCAAATTAAACAGTTTTTTTATTAAAGCCTTACTTTAGCCTTCTTGAACATTATTAATGCGCACCTTTTAATTTTAAAAGCATTTCGACCAGATTGTTTCGTTTCACCAACACTACGGCAGCACTGGCAAATATTTCTTTCGAGGTGAAGTCAGAAAAGATTTATTTAAATACGAACTAGATTTATATACTAATGGTGTGAAATAAACATCAATAGACTAACGAGACAACTGCTTTTTCCTGTTGCAAATTAGGTCAGATTTGATGAAGAAAAGGGCATCTACTTTTAATTTCGCAAAGACAAACTTTCTTATTTTTCCATTCGAAGGAATCTTGTGAAAGTGAAAACGTGAGCACCGATTTGTCGTTTTCGAAAGCGGAAACGAGAAACGAGAAAAGTGAAAGTGAAACCCGAAGCCTGCCTGATAAAGCTTGTTATGTGTGTTTCTCCTCTGACTCCTTTAAGTGTCAAACTCCATCTTTCACGCTTTGCCTGCAATGTATAGGCAAAGCAACAAACGAGAGAGAGTCTCTTATTTTAGCTGCACTCTGAGAGAGTCAAGTATTATCTTATTATCTTAAAATCAGTGAAAAATTAACAACATCGTCAAGCTGGCGAAATGGCAAATTGTTCTTTAGTTGCCATTGAAAATCCAATTAAATTTAGCAGCTGCCTTTGGTCCGGCTTGAAGGTTATCTCAATGGAATTCAGACGGCAAGAAAGTCAGTGCTTAGTGCCATATGTTAGACATATTATGTTTAATCGCTGATTATGTATTTTTAGCTGCCGTTAACTAGAGGTTTTGATAACCTTGTTGACTTGACTTACCGCTCGCCCAGGTTCAGACGATTCAAGAAATCTTCCTGCGACGTCTGCATCGGCACCAAATTGGGATGCTCGCCCCGGGAGAAGGCCTCGAAGAGGGTGACGCCATAGCTCCAGACGTCCGAATACGATGAGAATTTGTTTGTGGATATGGCCTCGGGAGAATACCTGTTGATGTATGAAATAATGCATAATATGGGTGAAGAAGGTGGCTATATAAATATATAAATAATAATAATATAGTAATAAATAATATGTATATATTTATAGCTGCTTTAGGACTATAATTGGAATCATATTAAGGTTATCTGAGTTCAAATTAAAACCTTTATTTAATGTATGCTTTGGTTTAAAATTAAATAAATAGAAACTGATAAGTTTTGTGCATTACTTACCACTTAATGGGCAGCTCCCGATTGCTCTGGGCCAGGTAATAGCCATCGGAGTTGGCAAACTGCGCCAGGCCAAAGTCTGAGATTTTGACGCAATCTCGGCCGCCAGTGCGATCGACGAGAATGTTGCGGGCGGCCAGGTCCCGATGGATCAGGCCCATGTCGGACAAGTATTTCATGCCCTGTGTCAAGGGAATAAAATTAAATAATTAAAAGATCCCAGAGGAAAGAGCAGAGAGCCTAGAAACCAATTATAACCGATTAAAGTCTATTCTTAGGGGACAAATTGGGTTTCCTTCTTATCACAACTTGAGGAAATAACTCATTTTTTAACACAAAATAAGAAACAAATCTACTCCTGCGATAACTCACATGTGCTATGTCCAAGGCAAAGCCAACGAGTCGCGAATTATTGAGTTTCGGCGCCTCGAAGCTCAGGTAGACATCAAAGGACCCCGACAGATGCTCCATCACAATGGAGGTTGACCTCTCGGCCCAATACTTGAACTTCACCACGTTCGGGTGATCCAGCGTGCGCATGATGCCAATTTCGCGCAGAAAATCGCTCGACACCTGCCGCGTGTTCAGCTTCTTGATGGCCACCTGCTCGCGCGGCCGTTCCTTGTCGTAGAAGTCGAGGTGGCCGCGGAAAACCTCACCATAGTGTCCCTCGCCGATCTTGTCGGCCATGCTGTAGATCAGCCGGCAATCGTTCAGCTCCACCACCATCAGCATATGGGCGCCGGGGAAGGGATAGTGGCACGGTGGCTCATCGGTGTCTTCGCCATCATCCGCATCGCCAGTGCCATCTGAGAGGGGTGACGCCAAGGGAAATGTGGCAATTGGTTTTTAGTGGGATTTAAAAGTAGAAAGTATAAATAGTATAAAGTATAAAATATAAATAGTATAAAGTATAAAGTATAAAGTATAAAGTATAAAGTATAAAGTATAAAGTATAAAGTATAAAGTATAAAGTATAAAGTATAAAGTATAAAGTATAAAATATAAATATAAATATAAATATAAATATAAATATAAATATAAATATAAATATAAATATAAATATAAATATAAATATAAATATAAATATAAATTTATTTATTTATCTAAAGCTAACATTTGGTATAAAACTAAACGCTAACTTAAAATTTAGAGCATTAGCTGCTGAGGCCTACCGCTCGCCTGGGTGTATTTACATGTTTATTTATTTAAGTATTGGTTATTATGAGTTTATGTGTCTATATTGTATGTAAAAATTTGGCTTTGTGGAGGAAGGAGATGATTTTGATTGCATTTTCTGTTGTTGGGTTGGCTAGGAGTTGGATTGGGTTTTCGTGGGAGAAGGTTAAGGTTCTAAGTTGGGAAAGGGTAGTGCAGTTTATTAAGATGTGATTAATGTCTATTGTAGCATTATTGCAGAGGGGGCAGGTACCTTGGAGAGATCTGTCCATGTAATGGGCGTTAGTGACTAGAGTGTGTCCTAGGCGTAGCCTGTTAATTATTATTTGTTGTTGTCTGTTGAGTTTTGTGTTTTGTTTTTAAGTGTGAAGTTTGCAGGGGTGTTTTGTGAGATCTGTTTGTACCAGTGGGAATTTTGGTTTTGCAAATCTCTTTGTTTGTTGTTGTAGTGTATCTTAATGTGTTGTGTGACGTCTTTGGTGTTGTAGTTTGCTGTGTAGGTGAGTGGATAGTTGTGGGTTTCCCTAGCTGCCCTGTCAGCTCTCTCATTGCCTTTTATCCCGATGTGGCTCGGGATCCATATCAACTTGATTTTTGGGAAGTGCTTGGCGACTAGTTTTCTTATTGTTGAGGGGTAGTAGGAGTGGTTGTTGGAGTTTTTTTATGGAGGATAGGGAGGATAGGGAGTCTGAGCATATAGCGTATTGGGCTGAGTTTTTGATGCAGTGTTTAACGGCTTCGAGAATGGCTATGATTTCGCTTGAGAGGACGGAGGAGTACTGGGGTAGGAGTCCGGATTTTATAGTGTTTGTGTCGTTTAATTTTGAGCCGTCTGTGTAAATAAATTGGTGGTTATGGAGGGAATTTTTAAGAGAATGGAAGAGCTGGTTATAGACCAGCGGTCGGCACGGTCCTATCCCGTGGGATAGGATTTTTCTCAGTCGGCGTCGCTGCCGCTCACGCACTGTATGCACAAAAGAGAACAGAAGAGTCAGTGCAGACAAATTGTAATTGTGTGGCTAGATTTTGCTTTTTTTTTAGCGTTAAATAGCTAGTTTTTAGGCTATATCTATTTTTTGCCATATTACAATATATCTCAGCTTTTTTTCTTCTCATATCTAGCCATAGAGTGTTAAATGTTCACTCATACAAATTCGTTGTTGGCATTTGACTGTAGTGGTGCGGACCACTGTTATAGACTTTTGGTGGAGTGGTAGTTTTGTTGAATTGGAATAGGGTTGTGTTTGTGGCCTTTAGGATTGTTTCTGGGCTGTATTTCTTGGATGGCTAGTTTTTGATTGGGGAGTATGGGAGGGAAGGGGATTTGCTGGTCTCAATGATCCTGTCTATTGTGCTAGGCTATCTGTAATTTCGCTCTTTAGGTTTTATGAGTTTGCCCATTGGGGTGTCGTGGGAAGGGATTAGTTTGGTTGCCAGTTTGCCTATCTATTGTGTTAATTTTTGACTCAACCAGTAGGTGGTTTGTGGGTGTTGTTCTGAAAGTCCCAAGGGCTGATCTTATTGCGGAGTTTTGGATGGATTTTAGGCGGTTCATGATAGAGTGGGAAGCTATCCCGTAGATGTGTAGATGTAGGCAGTAGTCCCGTAGTAATAATGTGATGTAATACTTACTCGTTGCAATCTCCGGGAGCTGGTAGTTCCCATAATCCGATCCCATCATCCGATTCAGGCGGGAGAAGATGTTGTGGTGGCTGAAGCGCTTCTCTGGATCATCGCTCCAGCCGTCCATGATGGTCTCGAACATGTCCGGCGGGCACATGTCTGGATCGAGCACCGGCAGGATATTGCCATCAAGCACTCGCTGCCGCTGCAGATCCTCCTGCCTCAGCAGACGCAGGTCGGTGCGGCAGCGCGAGAATATCTCGTAAATGGTGGTGGCAAAGGCCCACAGCTGGGTGCCCAGATCCTTCTTGGCGGCCTGCAGATTCCGATAGTATTTGGTGGGAATCCAGGGCGAGCTGCAAAGCGGATTATGTTATATTTTATAAATTATTTCCCCCCCAAGGGAAACTCACTCCGATTCTCGGTAGGGACGCGGGTAGCCCGGATCACTGATCTTGGCGTCGAGGTGGTTCGTGCTCGGATTGTACTTGGTCACGTACAAGTTGCTGCAGCGTATGAAGCTGTGCACGATCTTGTTGTCCTCCAGGTAGTGCATGCCGCGCACCAGGCCGTGCATCAGGTCGAGCAGACAGTGCAGGTTGACGTCGCGCGTCGAGTGCAGGAACTTGTTCAGCTGGCCGTAGCGTGAGTACTCCATCACCATGGTGTACGGATCGGAGAGGGTGAGGCCGTACAGCTTGAGGAACTGCGGCGACTGTATCAGGCTCCAGGTCTGGGCCAAACGGAAGAACTCCATAAAGTTGCCGTCGCTCTTCAGCATCTTCATCGTCACGGAGACGTCCTTGACGGGACTCTGCTGGATCCAGTCGCCGCGCATCGTGAACATCATGCCGTCATCGCCGAGGGAGATGGAATCTGTTCGGGGAATTACGTTAAGGGGATTACGTTAAGGGAAAGCGAAAATAACCCAACGACTTTTCTACATTTTAAAGATTTAACTAAACAAATAAGATTATATTTGAACAAATAACTCATTTCCTCTTATTCTTCTATATAAACAAATTAAAAGGAACTCTTCTTCACCTGGATACCACTGCAGATCCGTTTTGGGATTGAAGATCTGCGGATTGCGGCGCTGCAGCTCCGCCTCGCTCAGCTGCACATCAGTCTTTTTGGCCTTCAAGTTCTTTGGCAGCAGCAGGAGCAGCAGCGGCGGCTTGTCATATTTGGAGGCGGGTATCCGGATGCGATCGGGTCGGTCTGCCTGGATGAAGAGCGCCAACTCTGGCAGGGAATTGAAGGTGTGCTCGCCGTTGTTGTAGTTCAGCTTCCACTGCGTCTCCTTGCGAACGATGCGAAAGGTCTCCGTCTTGCAACGCTGCTGATCGGTGTTTTTGCCCATGCTGCAATTTTTTTATTAATAATATATTAAACTGTATTAAACTATGTGATTTCCCTTCGAATGCTTATTTTTACGTGGCATTTGATTCGATTACACAGATCGACAAAAATCGAACTTTTTTCTACCCGGCAAATAAACACTATTGATTCTGAAGGATCTTTACGGGAGCACTGCTTGCTTAAGCACTTTTCAATACTTAATAACCCCGAATCCAGACGTACCCCAGAGCTGGTATTAGGCTTAAAAAAATCGTTTGTTTTCCTACTTCAATAGCAAATAAAAACAAGTAAGAAAGCTACAGTCGACTGTGCTCGACTGTGAGATACCCGGTACCCAGACGTTTGCGCTTCACATTAAAAGGCAACTTAAAAATGTACATACATTACATTGTACATACATACATTGGCGCCATTATATCGCACGGCCAAGGCTCCAGCTTGCAACAGCAGTGCCTTAGGGCGGTGTGTTAAATTTCTAACCTTATTGCTAATATCTCCCATGGTTATCATCCGATTTTATTAAAATGTTCAGGAAACGTCCGCTCTATTTTATTCATTTTTTGTATCTATTAACTTTAACCCAAAAATAAAGAGTATAGCTTATTTAACGTTTTTTATGATTTTTGAGGGCGGAAGTGGGCGTGGCCAAATTTTAAAACAAACTTTATCTGCGTGCAACAGATTCCAATGTTGTCACCAAATTTGGTAACTCTAGCTCTTATAGTCTCTGAGAT
Organism: Drosophila tani; assembly: GCA_008042535.1. NCBI lineage: Eukaryota > Metazoa > Arthropoda > Insecta > Diptera > Drosophilidae > Drosophila > Drosophila tani. Next base: position 9,427 of record VNJO01000238.1, read on the forward strand.
CTGTTGTTTCACACGGACAGACAGACGGACAGACGGACATGGCTAAATCGACTCGGCTGGTGACGCTGATCAAGAATATATATACTTTATGGGGTCGGAGATGCCTCCATCTGCCTGTTACATACATTCTCGGTTGGCACTAACTTAATACCCTTGTACCCTATGGGTACCGGGTATAAAAATCGTTTGTTTTTCTACTTCAAGAGCAAATAAAAATCAATTGGGGGACCACCTCTGGTTCTTTAGTTATAATGCATTTTGCAATTTGAATTTTGTCACAACTTTTTGTTGTAGCCCTGATATTTGAAAATGTTTGTTAGAGTCTCGGCTTTCGGTTCGAAACATTGATGTTTCTTCTAACGATTCTACATCGACCTAATACCAGGACTTATAACTAAATAACATTGGGAACCTCATAGGATATTCTTGTTTAATATTGAAGTAGAAAGGCCAAAGCTTCTTTTAAGCCTAAAGCCAGCTCTAAAGCCAGAGCTGTAAAACTATCGACGATACTATCGATATTATCGATGGTGTTGTGCTCCGCGTCTTTATCGATTGTTTTTTTCTACCATCGATACATCGCGTGTAGCAGTAAATCAGTGAACTCGTATAAAATCATAAATTCTTATATTCCTGAGATGGGACTGAGACATTTAAAATTCATTTTAAGTCATTAATATCAAAAACTATCTATAAATTCTATAGTCTACTGTCAAGTAATGCGATTGAATTTAATGGTTTTTTTGTACATAAAATCTTTTATAAATTATGCCATTTAAATTTGGTTGTTTAAACAAAGTAAAATTGTTTTAAGCCCATTTTATTTTGTCGGTTTGGACTATCACTATCGAAAATATCGAATGAGAGCACTATCAATGTTTTCACAGCTTTACTCTAGGCTACGTAAGGTTTGGGAGTTATTAAACCTTGAAAACTGCCAATTCAAGCAGTGCATGATATTTTGACCGCGTTTTCCTCAAAATTGGTACGTGATGGAAACTTTTCAGTTTCGGATTAGCAAAAGAGGTAAAGGTAAAGATCCTTCAGAATCAATAGCGATTATTCGCCGGGTTTGTTTTTGTCGACCAGTGTTAGTAGCAGGGCAAACAGCAAAACAAGTTAGACAAAGGCTGTGACTGTTCACTGTTCTTATGTGGCAAATTTCTAAAAGCTTGATAAGAGGCAAAGGGCTGACTGGCTGACTGGGTGACTGATAATAGTGGGACTCACATCTTGGTATTGATATCGATGTAGTAGATGTTGTACTCGCGATCGCACTCGCGTATAATGTAGCTGCCGCACTTGTCGCCATTCTCGTGCAGCTTCATCAGCGAGTAGGCGCCGCCAATGGGTCCGTGGCAGTAGAGGGAGCCCAGCTCCTCCAGGCTGGGCGTGCGATACGAATGGCACAAGTCCTGCATCCACTTTGTGGACAATCTATGCGGGGAAGCAAGTTAATGGGGAGCAAGTATAAAGGGGAGAACCTTCTCTCTCACCTTATATAGATGCCCAGATAGGAGATGAAGGACTTCATTTCCTTCTCGTTCTGGAACTCCATCTCATAGCCCTTGGGCAGACCCACAATCTCGAGCCGTACGCCCATGTCGTTGATTTTCGAGATCATGAAAACTTCCTCCACGGCACCCAAAAGTATCCACTGCAAAAATGCACGAAGAAAGCAAAGGTTATCAGCAAAGCTTTGATTTTTTTTATTCTTTCTTTTAATGCTCATAAATGCTCATTTTCCTATAATCAGATTAATGATAACAACATTTTTTTAATGCGAATTTTAATGGCCCAAAAACGTTTAATAGCAAGAGAGATTAATTAAAAAGAGAACGCATTAAATTCTATATTTTAAAAGCCTTACTCAAGTGTGTGTGAATTATCAAAACGCTGATAATGTGTCCCTAAAGAAACATGAGACTTCCTGCTAAATTGGCGGCAACAGAATCCAAACTATTAACAAATCGATAAACATAACTCGAGAGACTCAGGCCTCAGGTTTCTCAAAGACTCCTCAAGCTCAAGCTCGGGTGATAATTTAAGTGTGTGTACTCTTTTTTGCATTTGTTTTATTTATTTTCTTGTGGCTTAATTATCAGAGTGTGTGGTGTGCCAAAGAGAACTCAACTTGATGCCAATGTTTGGAGTATAAAGTGGCTGGGCCTTGGTTCTTTTTGTGGCGCCAGGAAATGGGAAATAAATAAAGGAAAATTTAGGCAAAGGCACCTTAAATATTTACAGAATTATAGCTACAATAATTATATATTATTATTTAAGCCAGTATAGTTGGGAAATCTTTTATTTATTATTTAAATAAATCAAGGTATTTATTTTGGTGGCAAGTTCTGGGCAATTTAATGGATAATTTTCTAAAAAATAAGCACACTTTGATGGGGTTTCCCTTTTTCACTTAAATTGAAAACTAGGAATTAAAAGGCAGAGCAAAACTCGATTTTGGCACGTTTTGTACATTTCAAAATGAGCATTTGTAGCATTTATGGCAATTTTAAGTGTATTAATTGCATTGCTCTGCTTTTTCACTTAAATTGAAAACTAGAAAATCTAAAAATCGATTTTGGCACGTTTTGTACATTTCAAAATGAGCATTTGTAGCATTTATGGCAATTTTAAGTGTATTAATTGCATTGCTCTGCTGAAAGCAATATTAAAAATATTAAATAATATATAGAAATATTTTTTAACAGCTTCTTTTTATATTCAAAAATACAATTAAAGACAGTAAATAAATAAAGAAAATACATACAGTTTGTCAAGACTTTTTTTGCAAAACTAAAAATGTTCTATGACATTTTAAGGGTTCAAAAGCATAATATTTTTATATTATATTGTTTTCGTAAGTGATTGCTATGCATATAAAATAAAAAAAGTTAAACAATAATGGTTTTTGAACATAAAAATGCCACAGAACATTTTTCGTTTTGCACAGAAATACTTTACAAACTTTAAATCCGTCAAAACAAATTTTAATTGTCTGTTTAGTTGAAAATTATTTAAAAAATAAATAAATAAATCCTCTTACCTTAAGCGTAGCCTCTGACGTGACCCTGGCCACCTTGAGGCCCGGCTCCGCCGAGTCGTGGGGAAAGACCCGCACATAGACATCGATGCGATCGGTGGCACTGGCCGTGCGTCTCTTGCCCTTCTTGCCACCAATCCCCGCACTGCCGCCGCCGTTCGTTGCATGGTGATTGGGATTCGTGGTGACCGTGGACAGCGTGCTGGTGGACTCGGTGCTGGCCAGCGTGGATGTGGAGTTGCTCACATAGCTGACGAGCTGGCCGCTGGCAAAGACACCGCCGTCCCGGGGCATCTCCTCGTTCGGCAGATACCGCACCTTGGCGGTGAACTGTTCGGTCATGTAGGTGGGCGCCAGATGCGACACCTGATGGACATAGTGCCACTTCAGGCGCTCCACGCTCGGCGAGTTGGCGCTCAGATTGCGGAACACCTCGCGGATCTTGGTGCCGACAAAGAAGCTGTGCGCCCGCCACAGGCTGGGCGGCAAGTACAGCTTGTAGTTCCTCTCGATGGAGCGGGCCAGCTGCTCGGCCGCCGGCTGCTCAAGCAGATCGATCTGCATGTCCATGACCGCCAGGCCCATGGACTTGTCCTTGTGCTCCGGATACTTGATCTCCGAGATCAGCTCGTTGCGCATATCGTAGCGCATCTGGGCGTAGAGGAAGGCATGGCTCCTCAGATCGATCACCTCCAGCTGGCTGTCCAGCTCCGGCACACGGAACCGCATCCGGAAGCAGTAGACCAGCTGGCAGCTCAGCCGTTCCCCGGGCAGGACCCAGGTAAGGTCGAGCCGCACCAGCGGACTGGGGCGCCGCGATGTCGAGTGCTCCCGAATGCCATACAGGAGCTGGGCGGGAGGAGCGATCCCTATCAGCCGGCACATCGCCGTGCATATCTCCTCGCACAGCATCGTCGGATAGAAGCGCTCGTAGTCGTTGGTCAGGACGTTGAACACCCGGATCGTGCCGTCGTTGGTGTGGACGCTCTGCGAGGAGGAGGCGCCGCTCCGTATTGAGGTGTTGGTCAGGCTGGCGCTGTCCGCCAGCGAGGTGCGACCGCTGCTGCAATCGTCCATCTTTGCTCCTCCTGTTGTTGTTTGCTGTTGCGCAGGGAGTTCCTATTCGGCACTTATGTACCTTTTGGGCCGGTCCTTCGGTCCTTCGGGATGCTAGATGACCGCCTCCACTCCACCGATGTGACTGGCGTTTCGCCAGCAACTGATATGCAAAAATCAGAAACCCAAACGAGGCAGCCGAGAGATTCGAAGCTCTGGAAAACTTTCAGCCTCCGTCGCTGCCCCCTACCGCTGACGCCGCCGTCGTCGGCGCAGCTCGTTTATATTAGCGATCCGTTCTGTGCAGAAGCTAATCTGAGCTGGGCCGTTGCGAGTCGAGATCAAGTACGGCAGGCTCTTTGTTTTGCGATTACTTTTTTTCGCATTTATTATTTTTTAATGTTGCTGTGTGCTTCGCTCGAGTTGTTGTTGTTGTGTTGTTGTGAGTAACGAAAACTGCCAACTCTTCGCAAATGCGAGCATAGCAATTGTATGGGCATGCCAACTCTTCGCGAATGCGAGCATAGAAATTGTATGGGCATGTCGATTTTTTATTTTACATGCGGATTTTACATTTTACATTGTATATAAATTAGCCGATAGTTTTTATCTCAGTTTATAGATGTATGTTCCTATCAGGGTGACCGTTTATGGTATTTTTTACAATGTAAAAACCGCTCTCGCAGTCCATATACGAACTATTTTGTTCAGAATTTTATTTAATTTTATCAGTACCATGGTGTCGAAGTAAATAAAAGTACATTTTAACAGCGAGAGCGTTTTTTACATTGTAAAAAATACCATAAACGGTCACGCTGGTTCCTATCTCAATGAAATTAAAACCGAATGTAAAATCTTAAAAATTAATTGACATTTTTATTGAAATTTGTTTAAAAACACGGATTTAGGCTCTTTGTTTTGCGAATACTTTTTTTTTTTTTATTTATTATTATTGCTAAGTAAGCACAAAAAATCTTCGTTTTAAGCTCCGTACTCAGACACGCGAACAGCGTTTCTAAGCAGTGAAAGAAAGCGAGAGGTCAATAGTCGAGAAACACTTTTCGGCAGCGCAGTTTTATGGGCCGGTACGCAGACGAACGAACAAAATACTAGAAAACACCAGGAAGAGACTTTTGGTATTTCTAGAGCGGGGTCACGAACAGAATAAAAAATTAAAAAAAAAAAATCTTACCGTTTCTTCACACATTTCAAAATTATAGATCCCGCCAAAAACAATAATGTATGCAAAACCCGAGTTCAGGAGTTTAGAAGGTCAGATAAAGTTATAGTAATTTAATGGGAAGATTTAATAATAAGGGATATGTTATTTATATGATATATGAAAAAATAGTAAATAAACTTTCCTAAAACCCATTTGCAGCTACTTAAAAAAATATTCATATTTTCATTTTATAAGAATCAGACAACTTTTGTCAAATATTTGTGCCACCCACTAGGAAGTGGAGTTCTTAATTATTGAATCACCTTTCGATTGTGGCTGCAAAACATCTCATTCATTTTCACTCATTTGTTATTCGCAATTCACAATTCCCTGTCCATTCGAGTGGAATCAATCAAAGTTCAGGCTTGGGAGCTCGGCTTAAGTAGCTGCAAATTAAAAAAAGCGCACAAAATAATTTAAATCATAAGATTGATATTACATCTGCGATCTGACTCTGAAATACTCGCACAGTAATAATAATAATTATAATAATAACCATTCCCTACACGAACTTGTAGGCGGCCACCGTTCCGAATTGTGCACTTGCGATCTCTTTTGAAGTCAACATGCGAATGAATTTATTCAGAGAGCTTACAGATTGCTTACAGCTAATGTTAATGTACAGATAATGTTAATTATGTTAGTCTATTTACATGTGTGTGCTTATATGTATTTGTATGTGTACGTTCTATTTACATGTGTGTGCTTATATGTATTTGTATGTGTATACTATTCATGTCCTACAACTCGGCCTATCCTGACTGGAGTGCTCCTGAACTCCAACATCATTTGCCTCATGCTTATCTGTTCCTAGCCATGGCTTCATGTTGGCTACTGCCCAAACTCCTTTATAAGGTATCCTTGACTGTTGGAAATTGTCTACATCTTCCAAAATATATCTGTCATGTCTCAAAACCTTACTTACTTTATACGGCCCCTTATATTTTGGTACAAGCTTTTTACATACCCCTATATGAGTGTCAAAGTTCTTAATCATCACCAAATCTCCTTCCTCATACTTGTGTGGCTCTATTCTTTTTGTATCTACAGCTTTCTTATTATATTCTTGTACCTTTTCTTGGTGTATTCTAGCCGTTTCCCTTATTTCTTCCAAATTTCTATCTACCACTTCTCCATTCAGTTCTTCTAGTTTCTCTTTAAATTTGTCTATTCCTTTACCTCTTTGCATTACTCCGAATAACATCCTGCTTGGGTGTTGTTTGATTGACCTTTGAACTGTATTGTTTAGTGCATACTCTACTTGCTCTAGTACCTTATCCCAATACAATCCCTTCTCTGAGTCTACTAACTTTGCGATCATTGGTCCTAATATACGATTTACTCTCTCCACTTGACCATTCGCTTGAGGAGATCCTGTTGCGATTCTAACGTGTTTGACT
>VNJO01000239.1:0-54603 GCA_008042535.1 Drosophila tani
TCACAAGCTCCAGGATGAATAGTGGAGACTATAAAAAAGTATTGGAGGAACGTCTTCTGACATATTTGGAAACAAATATTGAAAGAAATCTAGTTTTTATGCAAGATAATGCATCTATCCACAAGAGCAGAGAGACCCAGCGCTTCCTAAGTGAGCACAAAATAGATGTTTTGGATTGGCCAGCGTGCTCCCCTGACCTAAACCCTATTGAAAACATATGGGGTATCTTAGCCAGGCGAGTTTACGCCAATAATCAAAAATTTGAAAATGTTAAAAGCCTCAAAAGAGAAATTTTAACTCAATGGTCTCTTTTAGACCAAAATTTACTTAAAAATTTAGTCGATTCAATGCCTAAAAGACTTTTTGAGGTAGGAATAGCTCATGGTAGTTCTATTAATTATTAATTACTATTTATGTACCGTTACAACATTAAAATATAAACTAAATCCAACAAAAATGAAATGTGTCGCATAGTTTTGTTACACTTGCAGACATAGCAAAAACCGAGCTTCTGTGCTTTTTTCATCGCTACTTGAAAACGGAAGATTTAACTAGAGATAAAAACAAATTTATTTAAGCAGAATTCATTAAGCTTGCATTCTGCATACTTGTTTTTGTTGTATTCTGCTTTCCCATTCTCGTACGAGGGTCGAAACTAAAATTTTCGGGGTGTCGCATAATTTTGGGAAGGAGTGTATATGATCCGTTAAAAACTATAATAAATCATTTTAAATACTTTCTTTTAAATTGGTTAATTCTATAGACATTTTGTATATTATTCAGCCAAAATTAAGTCTTTTAAGCATGACGCTAAATGGACGCTAAAAAAAATTAATAAAGTACCCTCTTGATGGGATAAAAAAATCATAATAAACAATGCCCTGAAATATGTTAAATAAAAAAGGCAAAAGAAAGACAATAGAGGGAGGGAGATGGCGATATACACAGGTAAGTCTGTGGGTAAATATGGTATCTGTATGTATATGAGGCGGGCGAAATAAATGGAATAGCTAAGACGAATGCCGCAAACAAAAAAAAATAAATACGATCGACGTTTATGCGACCGCCAGTGGCATGTACAGTGGGCTAAGGGCAAGGAATTTACAAAATTAAATATTGTTTGAGCTAAATAAAGCTAATTTCGATATTGTTTTGACTTAAAAAATAGATTTGAACATTGTAAAATATATAATAAAATATAAATAATAATATTTCTAATCAGAACACATTTAATGGGTTTTTCTTTATTAATTTTAAGAGCTTGAAACTTAATTCTATGGGAAATAATAATATATTTACCTTGCTTATGTCATAAATAATAAAAACAAAATATTTTGGCTTAAAAATAACAAACAAAAGCTACATATTTTAATTGGTTTATAATTTTAAATATTTTAAAATATATAATAAAATATAAATAATAATATTTATAGGTATTTTAACTGAACTCTAATCAGAACACATTTAATGGGGTTTTCTTTATTAATTTTAAGAGCATCAAACTTAATTCTACGGGAAATAAATATATATTTACATTGTTTATGCCATAAATAATATAAAAATAACCAACAAAAGCTACATATTTTAATGGCTTTATAATTCTAAAGATTTTTTAAGTTAATATAATTGAATCGCAAAAGCTTGGATTTATTTAAATTATTTTCTTTATTTTTATACCAATATAAATTCTAAAATCTAAAAACTCAAAGCCTTAAATTCTGACTCCTCCACCACCATTTTTCTTGCCCAAAAAGTCGACCAACTCTGGCTGGCTGGTGGAGTCAGGAAAATGAAATTCCACCTCCAAAGTTGAAGTCTCAATCTCAAATCTCGGCCTCTCAATCTCAGCACCTCGGCATCTCAGTTGCACCTGAGATCTCGGCGCAAGAAAATCATAAAAAAAAGCAAAAAACAAAACCAGTTTGAGGCCTTGCCACATTCCAGGCGATCCGCAGCTCGTTGCTCTGCCCACTGTGCCCCACTGGCTCCACTGTGCCTCAGCTGTGCGGCAGCCGCAAACAATTAACTTTGGCAACAAACGAGTACTGCAGCAGCACCAAAACCAACAACAACAATAATAGCAACAATAACAATAATAACAGCGGCAGCAGCAGCAGCAGCGTAATAAGCAAGTGCCGACGCCGGCAGAGCCAGAGACGCCGACAGCGACTGCGACGGCAACAGCGACAGCGAAAGCGGCTGCGCCTGCGCACGTAAACAAATTCTCAGCGCCGCATATTTTCGTTATTCCCTATAAAAAAAAGGTATTACTGTATTTTAGAGTGACTTTAACCTAGATAATATTTTTAATATGAATTTTAAATTTTTAAATTTAAATTTTTGGAACTGTTAAGATTTTAAATTGCATTTTTGTAAGTAAGAAAAAATATATTAATAAATAGATCGACTTTAAACAAGAAAATATTTTTCATTTGAAAAAAATATACATTTTTGGAGCTGTTACGATTTTAGATTGCATTTTTGTAAGTAAGAAAACATATTTTAATAAATAGATAAATATTGTAATAATTTAAAATAGATGATTATTGTATAAAAAATGTTTATGAGTTAAATAATTGCTATTTAACTCAAAAAAGTCTAGATCCTACCTGGTGCGCTGTTAACATTCTGAGAATACTGTGCGGGTGTCGGCAGAGGACGGGCAGAGAAATTTCTGGACTCGAGAACCACTGTTCTTAAGTATTTACTTACTTTCAAACTGTAAGTTTATAATAGTTTATCATAGTTATTTTTTGTGTTCCACGTTCTTGTTAAAAAATTCAAACTAAAATCATTTTTTTCTGTGTCCCAATTTATTTTTGCCATAGCTAGTATCACTTTTATGTTCTCCAACTTAAATACCTTAAAACAAATATTTCTGAAGCTCAAAACCATAGTTCATCCTGATTTTTATGGTATTTAATGATATAAGGTATTAACCCTCTTCGACTTGGCCAGCAGCTAATCCCAGCTTTCTTGTTTTTGTTTCAGGTAATTTCTGTGTGGCCGCTGCTGCTGCTGCTTGCTGCTTTTTTGTGGGTTTCTTGAAAGCAAAAATTAAAAAACCACAACAACCGACGGCCCGCGAAAGAGACGGCCTCTGGGGCCAGCGAAAGAGATGGATAGAAGCGAGGCAGCAGCAGCAGCAGCAGCATAAAGAAGAAGAAGTAAAAAACAACAAAAAATACAACAAAAAAACAACAATCCCTGGCGAAACACGCCAACCCAGCGCGACTTTGTTGCTGCGGTTTTCAGTTGCCAGCGCGATTTTGAATGAGTTGTACGCGCGGCGAGTAAACTCGAAAAATTCCCCCAAAAATATCGAGAGATTTCAGTTAACAAAATCTACGAATTATACGATTATTATCAGAAAAAGCAGAGTGCCTCTACAACCGGAAATAGTGTCCAGCAACCCCATCTTCGATAAGAAAAATCTCTCAAAGTGCAAACTGTTTTTCCGTTTTCAATTTTTGTTTTATTTTTCAATGTGAGCGTGAAAATTTGTTGTGTGCAATAAGCGGCGAATGCAGGCCAACAGAAATCACAGCCACAAATACTGGTAAGCCGCTTCAAATATTTCCAAACAACAAAAAAGCAAAAGGAGAAATAAAAAACGATAAACAGAAAAAAACACAAAGCCAGGTTCAAGTGTAACCAGTTTCCAGACTCCAAAAAAAACAAAATCAATTTTTCGCCGCAGGCAGAGCGCGCCCAATATTTCAAGTTCCCCCCGTCTTCGGGATTCGAAAAAGCTGGCTATTCAAATGTAAATCCCAACTTGTTCTTAACAGCCAAGAACATTCCCTGAGCTTCCAAAGAAGAAGTTGCTGGACTAATTGACTTGACTTGACCCAGTCTTTGATACAAAGGCTAAATAAAAGGGAGAAATAAGGGGGAATAAAAGCTGAAATCAGAGAAATATTTTGTTATTATTACCGTCTTTTGGGAAACTAAATATTTAAGCTATAAGATATCTGAATCATGAAACTTGAAACTTATTTGGACTTACAATACTAGAGGGCTTAATTTCACTTCTCTCGAAAAGATGTAATTGTAATAAGTATAGCATGAACAGGTGCATAAGCAGTTCTAAAAAAAAGGCTATTTGTAATTTAAGAACAGTAAACACTTGTAAGTAGGGAAAAAGATCCGTAAACACAGGTGTTAGAAATTAGTTTACAACAGAGGAATAGAGTACCAGGAAATTATGGGATATTAAACACCTGTTTGTGTGCACTTGTACTTTGAGAAACCCAATATGTAACGTAACTCTTTGTTTCCAAAGAAGTTTCTGAGCAATATTAATATTTATGAAACTAAAAGCTTGTTTAATAAGGAATTCAAATAATACAACTTTAAGCTTTGAACTTATATTGTATTTGGATTGATTTGTAACGTAAATGAGAGCTCATGGACCCAATAAATAACCGAAAAATGTGATTTAAAATAATTTGAAAATTAATTAAAATTTTTAAGGCTGCGTACTACATTTCTTACATTTTTCTTAGAGTGTTCCCAGTCTGATAATAATAGCAAAAATCTTAACAACAGGCAGCATAAGCTTTCTGTCGTCAGCAAAAATCGCACACTTCCTGCCCGCATTCCTTGGGCGCCTGTCGCCACCTGGCGGTGACTGAAGCCTCTCTCGCCAGCAGGTGGCGTCATTCCGAATTTGGATTTGCGAGTTCCGATTTCCGAATTTCCGAATTTCAGGGTATTTCAGGGTCTCCCTCTTGCTTGTGGCATTCTTCGGCCAGTTCTGACTGCTTTTTGCGGTTTCGTGTTTATCATTATTATGATTATTGTTTTTTTCTGGTTTCCCCCACTTTTATTTTTTGTCTCCTTTTTTTTTTGTTACTTTGGCAAAGCTTTTAACATTTATTCAGCATCATCTTCGGTTTAAATGTCAAGCTCGTGTGGTCTCTTACAGGTCTGCCTCTTCAGCGCTCAGTTCTTGTTTGCTTAGACAGTGCGAGCTCCGTATGGTGAACAGAAACAGATTCTTGATTAACCGGATATGGGATTGTTTTAAACTGGCAAAAGGGGGTTTATCGAAGGCTAAATGGAGAGTTAACACTGTTAAAAGTGTAAATAAGTGTTAAAAAATTGTAGAAAAGGGTGTGATTCCTCAACAGAGGCATTAGAAAATATTTAAAACATTATTTGATCAAAGCAACCCTGTGTTTGAGCTTTACAGCACATGTTATCATTAAACTTTCGTTTAATATGACTCTGATTGAGATAAAACTATAGATTTCTTAATGATTATCTATAAATAACATATTATAAACCTTCAAGAACTAAACTTTAATTATCTAAAGATTGTCAGGGCATGAAATATATCTGAAAACATGTTTATGAGATATGTTGGCAACCCTGAACTCAAATATTATTTCTTAAAGAATTTACATCTCGAATTTGTAAGCCAAAGTTCACTGTCCTTATTATGTCAGGGCATGGAATATATCTGAAAACATCTTTTATAAGATATGTTAACTAAAATATTATTTATTAAAGCATCTCGCATTCTTAAGCCAAAGTTCACTGTACTTATTCGTTGCCTCTTATTATTTTTGCAGCAAATGCAACAGCAACAGCAACAGCAACAGCAACATCAGTAGCAGTCGCAGCAGCAGCAATTGCAGCAATCTACATGCGGTCGTCTAACTGTAAAGCACTTGGCAACGGTCAGCAGCAACAAGTGGAACGCACAGCAGCAGCAGCAACAACATCGGCATTAATTGCATAAACAACACATACATATATAGATTGAGACGCACACAGATACACATATAACCAAAAACCGATATTGGCCAAATGCATTAAGAACCATGGCGGCAATTACGGCAACAACAGGTGGCAACGCCGCCAGCAGCAACAACATCTTGCGATTGGATTTGGATCAGCGTCAAAGGCCGATGCGCGGTATTTCGATAATCATTGAATCAGCAACATCAGAAGCTCTAGGAACAACACCAGCAGCAGCAGCAGCAGCTGCAGCAGCTACAACAATAAGCAGCAACAACAGCAGCAACATCAATGCTGAAATGTCGCTCAAGTCACAGGCTGGCATGTTGCTGGCATTTGGCGACAGCGGCAACACACAGGCAGCAGCAGCAGCAACCAAAGATAATTTGGAAACTAGTTACGACACGGCAGCAACATCCATAGACACAACCACAGACATAACCAGCAATACATCCACAAAAATCTATCCACAGTTGTTGCTGCGCATTGGCCAGTCGGAGGATAACGGAGAAATTGCCAGCACGGCACCAGCAGCAGCAGCAGCAACATCAGCTGCCACACCAGCAACAACCACGACCATTATCAGCTGCAATGTGTTGCCAGCTGCAGCACCAGGAGAAATTACAGACAGCGACATTGTAGTCGTTGCTAGTCAGCCAGCAGCAGCAGCAGCAGCAACATCATCGAGCACACCAGCAACATCGAATAGTGCAGTGACCGCCGAGCACACTGTTAAAATACAGATCGAGAGCCAGAGTCAGGCCCGAAATCTTGGCAAGCAGATCAGTGTGGTGAAGCTCAACGAGGGCGAGGAGATGGTGTTCCAGCAACAGCAGCAGCAGCAGCAGCAGCAGCAACACCTTCAGTTTCTAGTGTCCAGCGGCCAGTATTCGCCCTGCGAGACCTTGGACAGCGGCACCGGCAGCGACCTGGAGAGCGTCAAGTCGCCGGAGATCGGCGGGGGGAGCAGCAGCCCCGACGCCAGCCAGGTGCCCAAGCTGGAGCTGCACCTGACCACCACCCGGCTGAAGGTCAGCGAGGTGTCCTCCCCGTTGCGTGCCTACAGCCTCACCGATTCCAGCGAGGAGTGCGACGAGAGCAGCAGCTCCTCCCTCAGCTGTGACTCCCTGCACTCCGGTGGCCTCCTGCCCACCTCGCTGCTGCGGGACATTCACAGTCACCGCCAGTCCAGGGAGATAGCCCCCGTAATATCCACCAAGATCGATGGCAGGCCGCTGCAATATGAGGCGGATCGCTTCTACAACTTTCATGTCAATGAACATGAGAATTTCCGGAGCTTCGGTTCCACTTCGTCGGCCTCATCGACACCGGAGTACGAGGCGAGTGCCGGCTTTCAGGAGGAATCGTCGCCGGACGACGCCTTTGCCGGCTACAGGGATGTGAGGGTATCGGCGTCGGGCAAGAGCTCCGCCAACTCCACCATCAGATCCGCCAAGGGAACGGTGAGGGGCGTCAAGAATCGTGTGCGCAATGGAGTAGCCACCTTCTTGCAGCTGCAACAGCCCAATGTCAAGGTGAGTTTGCAAAGAAATTAGCTAAAAAAATTAAAGAATAATAATAAAGGAAAGAGCAATTAAAGTAAACAAAAATTAAAATATAGGAATTTTTTTTAATGTGACAAACTTATTATCTGATAATATTATTAAAGAAAAGTTCAATCTATAAACGAACATTCAAGATAATGTTTCATTCCGAATTAAGTAATTTAATTTAACAATTAAAATGCATAAAATAAAGTAATAAAGTTCGCTGCAATTAAAGTAAAAGCTTTTGCAAAATGTAAGCCTTTTTTTTTTTCAAGGCCAAAAACATTTGATAAACCCATTTAAAAAAAAACAATGCTCAAAAGGCACACAAAGAAAAGTGCAATTCGAAAATAAAAATTCAGTGAATGTTTCATGTTATGTGAAATGTGGCGAAGACACACGTCCTCATAAATTGCAGTGGAGAGTATGCAATTTAATTAATTGTTTTTGTTGTGTGAAAAATGTTTCTGCAATGAGTGTAATTAAATTCACTTGCATTCACAACCAGTCTTCTTTTTTTTGGTTTAATATAAATTAGCAAACGAAATTTATGAGAAAAATCAAAGTTGTTTCAACGCAAAAGTGACAGTAGTCAATACGTGGTGATTATTGCATTAATTAAACCATTTTTTATTGACTGAGTTAATTGAACTAAGGCAATGCTTGAGTTAAATACATAAACATTATAGAATGTACTCGAATTTATTCCAAAAACCTTGACAACTCCAATAAAAGCTGCTGTTAAATCAAGTAATTATTTAAAATGGAAAGTCTGTGTGGGGGAAATAAAAATAATGTAATTACTGATTTTTTAAAATTTTATTTTAACATAATTAGTGTAGTATGAAATAATAGGAGAATAATAGGCAGGACCCTTGAGTCTTGCAGCCTATTTTCTGAATTGATAAGAACTCTATCATAATTTTTTAGCATTTTCATTAATGTTTTGTTATTAAATTAATGTTAAATTAATTCTAAATATTATTTATTAATATACAAAATCATTAAAGAGAAAATATACAACATATTATGTTTTTCTAAGAACTAATTAATTAATTATAAATTTATAAATATTAATTATAAATTTAATTGTGTTGCTGTTCTGCTAATTTTTGTTTACTTATTAAAATTCTTATATAAATTCCATTAAAAATTCCTAGAACATTTTCAAATACTTAACCATTTAGCCTTTATAATTTTTGGCTTTTTATAATCCGATTATATACATTATAGCCGACTAGCGATGATTCAAACAGTCATTCAATCGCATGTGGGCGTTATTCATTGAGAAAGTTTTCGGTTTCGTTATGGATTTCTTTTTTATATATTTTTTTTATTCAATGCGGTATATTTTGTTTTTCTTTTTTTTGCATTTTTTCTGCATTTTTACCTATTGCCTTTGCGTGGGACAGACTGTAGGTCGCTGACTTGCGCACCCACACCAGAAGCTGAGAAACTGAGAAACCGAAGATGCAGATACATTTACGAGGCAACAGATGCATTTACAGAAACCGCTGCAGATGCCCAGACGGCATTATGCAATAAACTTATATATATATCGCATGTGAGGGCTTGTTTGTTTGCCAGCTCTCTTTGTTTGTTTGTTTGCCTGGAAATGTTTGTTTGCTCGTGTGAAAGTGAATCCAGACTTTGGCTGGGTGACTCACGGAACGCTGACTGATTTATCTTTGATTTTTCTTTTTCATATTTTTTTTATTACGTTATTACATTGTTTTTTTTTTCGTTTATTTTTTTGAGAAATTTCTTTCTTGAAAAAAGACAATTAACACCTCGACTGTGGCCGTCTTAATTCAGCACCGTTAAGTGGCTTAATATGTCACATACGTAGGGCAGCGTCTCTATATGGGCTTCGGATCCGTTTTCGAGATATTCCAGCGAAGAAAGTTGGCGGAAGTACAGAAGCAGATAGTCGGATAGATAAGTTAGATAAATGCCGGCTTAAATGGTCCGCTACTTGACTAATTGCAAGTGCCTCTTTGTCTCTTTTTTTTCCCTCTCCTACTTTTGATTTCTATTTTTAAGCGGCTTTCTTTTCGCTTTTTTTTTGGGAAAGTTCTTTGGGGTCCCCTTGTACGAATTGACCCATTTGATGTATATTTTTCTGATGGAATATCGGTGTTATTGAGCCCGAATTGGCCATGCTCGCACTTTTCACATATGCCGCGTCATCGCGGGGCTTATATTTTATTTATTTCACCTGAGCCGGTGTCTCTGTGTTATTGGGCTTCGTGAATTGCTTGTCTTCGCATATTGTTACACTTTTTTTATTGTTGTTTTTTTGGCATTGCGAAATCAATTTACAAGACTGAGGGTATCGAATTAACCCTGGTAGTTGGGCAATATTGACAACTATCTCAGACTCGTGTCCGATCTGATTAGGCGCCAAGAGATCAGGTGGAAAATAATAGAGGTTCGAGGTTTGTTTATAAATATTTATGGCATTTTCTGGGTATATTTTTAGCGTTTAGTAATTGAAAGAATACTAAATAAACGTTGATTTTAATTACAAATAAAATATTCAGCGTGTTTAACCTTTGTTCTCCATTTAAAATAAACATTTTTTTTTAAGAATATTTATATTGATAAAATTAATTGATACTTGATACTTTATTGTGGTGATTTCTTTTTTAAAATGTTTTAAATTCGGAGGCATTCTGGGGAAAAATCAGACTAGAAAATCTTTAAAAATTATAACCCCACATTTAAATTAGTAATAAAGTCCCTGTACCTTTCTACAACCTTCACAAATTTAATTAAAACTCGGAGCATAATATTATCACATTTTTCGATGACCCCAACACTCATCCATTATTCATTCCTCAACTCAATCCGATGGTTTATCTCTCTCATCAAAATTAAATGTCAACTTCTTGGACGACTCATCAAAGTATTGGTTAGTCAAACGCTGTTTTTAGCTTCTTGTGGATTTTCCTTAGGCAAATTAGCAAAGTCAACCTTGAAACCAAAATCAATAGAAATAATTATTGGCAACGAACAAAAAAAGAAATAGAAAAGGCAAAAGAAACAGCATTATTTGGCTAAAATAAGCTTGCATAATTTTTCAAGAAACGCGCAAAATACAAAATACAAAAAAAAAAACAGCACACACAAATTATAATAATAAAGAGCGACTAATGCGTTAATTATGCAACAATAAAAACAGCAACAGTCGGATATATTGGCAGACAGATCGAATTATATTTTATGGGCCACACAGTCGTCGTCGATTCCTTTTGGCTTTTTCGTGTTTTTTTTTTCTTTTTGTTTCAGAGACGAGTCTTTAACTCGATTCGAGCGGTGTCATTAAAATATCATTTAGCTAATTTGAGTTTAAGCATATATACCCATGCTCTCGAGCCCCATTTGAGGCTGTTCGTGTCTGTCCGTGTTTACATACTAATAGAGGCATTGCCAGAAAATGAAAGTCTATCTGTGTGTAATGACCCGATGACAAGCCCACTTACACGCCAAAGTCCCCTTCCAAAAAATGATTGAAATTAAATAATTTTTCCCCGAAATCGCTGACTTACAAAATGCAAAAATGGACGCAAAAAAAAAAACACTAATCTGCAGGCCCTTCGAGGAGGGGTCGTGAGCTAGGGATGGCAAAAAAATCGATAATTCTAATATTTTATCGAAATATTCTTTTAATATTACTTTCTTTAAGTTCCTTTTATTTCCTTTAATTAAGTTAACCATTATTTAAATACCATTTTGAAATAGAATAAAGTTCTATAATCGATATTATATCGATAAGCGAAATGATTTATATATATTTCATTCTCCAAAGCCCTTACACTTCCCTTAGTTCATTTTAACATACCAATATTATTGATATTTTAGCTAATTTCAGTGTAATATTTAAACATTGGCTAAAGATGGGCAATTATGTATTTACATCGCATCTCTAGGTCGTATTGCTCAAAAACTGCTGACGCTCATTTACTAAACACCTCTTTTTGTTGGCCTTTTTCCCCATCTTTCTTTGTTTTTTTCTGGTCTTAATTGCCCGAAAGCCAGAGTAACCATTTTTACTGCCCCCAATTAAAGAGACGAATTTTATGCAAATAAAGAAACAAAGAAGAAATTTCAAGTCACAAATGACAAACATAAAATAGCTGGGAAAAATGTAAAAACAAAAAATATAAAAATACAGACGAGAAGAAATAAAGATATATTTAGTGAGTCGAAACTTGCTATTAACGAGAAAGAAAGCTAACTTCGGTAAACCGAAGTTGGTATACCCTTGCAGTCTGCAATTGGATCATTGAAAATCGAACCATTTTAGTAATGTTGAAAAAACATCGAATTTTTTAAATTTTACATTTTACATGTAGAATTTTACATTTTCATATAAACGGACCGACCGCTTCTATGGCAGCTATTAGATATAGTGACCCGATCTTAATGAAATTAAAACCGTAATTCTAGAACCATAAAATACTGCTATATCTCAAAATTTATAGAAATTCGTTGAAAAAAAGAGAAGTTTAATTTTTTTTTTCATTAATTTCGCCATCATTCCTATGGCAGCTATAGGATATAGTAGTCCGATTTCGGTCGTTCCGACATATATACTGCGTGCTAAAGAAATAAGACTATGCTGGAAATTTCAGCTCGATAGCTCAAAAACTGAGAGACTAGTTCGCGTAGAAACCGACAGACGGACAGACAGACAGACAGACGGACAGACAGACGGACATGGCTAGATCGACTCGGCTGGTGATGCTGATCAAGAATATATATACTTTATGGGGTCGGAGATGCCTCCTTCACTGCGTTGCAAACATCTGGTCAAAATTATAATACCCTCTGCAAGGGTATAAAAAAAATGGTATTTAAGAGAATTGAAAAGAGAATAATTAAAAATAAAATTAGTTCATATTATGATAAGAGGTTGTTTTTGTTTTTATGTTTGTAGTAATAATAATCACCTTTATTTATATTTATATAAAAATATATTTAGCCTCAGAATTAAATACTTAAGTTGCATAAACCTTTACAATTTTTAAAGATTCTTCAAACTATGAAACCCGAACATCCTTGCCTGCAATACCTTGTTTTAAAATAAAACCAAAATAAAAAACTTTTAAAAATATCTCTACAAAATACCTTGCCTTCAAACATTTCTCCCTGTTTTTTATATTTCTTATTTTTCCAAAACAATGACAAACAGCAAAGGGTCTTCAAATGAAAACGAAAATGTACGTGATCGGGCTGCAGATTTATGCTATCTCCTCGAGATTTACATTGTTTCATGCCCGCAATGTCGGCAAACTGAAAACGAGAGTGCAATACATAAGAAACACACATTTTCTGGGCAAACAATTAAGAAACAAAAAGCACAAAGGCAGCAAGTCAGCAAGACAGCAACAAATACAAAGAGCGTGGCTCTAGGGGCGTTAGCTGCATTTTAATTTCAATTTGCATTCAGGGCCAAAAGAAAGTCGAAGTGGGCTTATTAAAATATCCAATTATTGCAAAATTGAAGCTCGTTCAGGGCATGCCTGGAAAGAAACAAAAACTATATATATAAAAGAGACTGAAACCGAAAACAAAAAACCCAAAAACCAAACCAAACGAAACGAAAGTGAAATGTTTCCACTCCGCTCACGTACGTGTGTGAATTTATGCAAAAAGAAAGGAGGCGGGGGATAATACATACATGTCTGTATCTGTATATATATCTATATATTGGGTATATTTGGGTGTGAGAACCGACTTGCAGACAGATCTTGGCGCTACCCTAACAAAAACCACAGCAGCCACACTTCAAAAATCCCAGCAACGACCGATGAAAGTTGCAGCCCAAAAAGCGCATACAGTGCGTTTCGGCAGTGCCATGCGTTTGTCTGAATAAATTTTAAAATTGCATTCGATTGTTAAGAGACCTTATATTAATTTAAAAAATAATTTCTTAGCTGCACAAAGTGTTCAATCAAAGTTTTAAATCATAATGTAGATTTAAAATGTCTTGGAACGTAAATAAATCAATAACACATTTAGAACAAATTATTCAATAAATTTCTCATCAATTTCATTATTAAATACATATCTAAAAAAAATGCATTGATGAAATATAAATTATTCTTACTCTAAAAGCAAACGAACTTCAATGTGAGTTAATCTTTAAATATTTATCATAAATATTTGCAATGAATTTATGCGAGAAAAAATTCCAAAATTCATTCCCATGATTATGCGGCGCTGCCCAAAAAAAAAAAAACCAAAAAAGGGTGAGGGAAAAAAATAAAACCAAAAACCCATCGATCGGCATCGAGAAACGCACTTTCTGTGCGTCTGAAACAAAGACTTATGTAACGCTTCGAATCGCCCGTGTGACGTATTAATTGGGTTTTTTCTTGATTTTTTGAGAACCACTGCAGCAGCTCCTTTGAAGACCCAGACCCAGAGCAGATCAAAAGCTAGCGATTGGCAATTCCCCTCCTTCCCTTTTTCGACAAGTGACCTGCTTTCTCTTTCGCGGCACTCGAGAAATTTTGAAGATCATTTTTTCGTTTGGGAAGCTGCTGTGCTTAGAGTCTGTGATTTTTTTTTTTCGTTAATGTTTTTGGTTCTGCAAGAGATGAGCTCTTGGCCCCCGGGGGGGAGGTTCATAGTTCAGGGTTTCACACCGCATACTCGTGCTCATTTTCATTACATTCGATGGCTTTGAACTCTATTTTTTTCGCCCAGAGACTGGCGACAAATGAGCCGCATTTAGTTGACGCTTAATGGCAATTATTAATGTACCAGTTTACCAGTTTTACATTTGTTTATGTCTCTCTCGCAGTGTTATGTTTGGTTATTATGAGCCATATATTAAATAACCGAACGCCACCTGAGGCGATGCAGCTCCATCGGCTCCATTGGCTCCATCTCGGACTCCATCTCTGTTTCGGATCTGAATCTGGACACCTGTTGGCGGGCCGAGCCGAGAAACTCGGGTTGCCTTGGCGGCTTATGCAAGTGCAATGAGCTGATGCAGTTGGGAAAAGGCAGAAAATGAGACAGGTTATGGGCAGAGTAGATACCCTAGAGAAAAACTATATGTTGCCTTTTCAAGGAGGAATTTTAGATAGAAAATAATACATTAAAAACTCATTGTGTTTGTAAAAATATTATCTAATATTTTGAGAACAATTGGATTATTATCAAAGAAGCCTTTTAACCTTTTATCTATCTCGCTTTATAATTAATATTTAATAAAATATACAAACAATTAAATTAGAAATAAATAAAATAATATGAACACTTGTTTAAGGGTCAAGTAAAATTATTAATACTAAATAATAATATGTACAAGAGTATTTAAATAATGAAAAACCTAAAATACATAATATTTTTTAGCTTCCATTAATTTTAAAATATATATTTATTAAAGCCCTGCTTATTCCCTGTAATAAAAGCGTGTTATTCCTTTTTTTTTTATTTATCACACTTTATTCCACTTTTATAAATCAAACTTTGATTTAATTAATGAATTATAAACACCTAAAAAATTATTTTCAATTATGATCCATCGATCAGTCCTTAATTTACTTTCTTAGGAAACAAGTTAATGTAAAACTAATTCCCTTGTGTCAGCGATCCAATATATATAACATATATATCCAGCAGCGACAGAGCCAATTAATCGGATACAATTTCTCATGTTCGGCTCACATTTCGCCATCGCTTTTATTAATTTATGTTTCTGATGCCATTAAATCATGGAAAATTTGACAACTCACTGAGGAGATTTTGTCCCCGCGGGGAAATTCGAAATATATCCAAACGATATCGGGTTTATTGCGCTATCCAATAACTAGACTTTGTAGTTAATCAGGCTGACTAACGGAAGAGCCTCCCTCCCCGTTCACGTCCCCCTTTTCCAAGCTACTAAAACAAGTTCACCGATTCGAGTGAAATATTTCGCATTTTGCGTGGTGCAAAATGTTTTCACTTCGTGTCCATTTTGAACACAAAAATTAGCTAAAATGCGTAATTTTCAATTGAGGCTTCGTTTGTGATTTTTCGTATCAATGACTGGCCTCTGAAGAAGAATCACTCGTCATTACTCGGTCTAAGAGAGAGAATGCTCTGTTCCCCCAGATCCTAACCCGTTTTCCTGAGATCATTTCAGGTATCCGAGCTAATGAGTTTGGCAAAGCTGGCTCGGTTTCGTTTAACAAGTATTTCGCGTTGTCCAAATTGCTGGCCGGCAATTAGCAGGCAATTTGTAACAGCAATTCTCCGGCTATATCTTTGTGTTTTTTTCTCTGTTGTATTTCTCTATTTGGCTCAAGTGTTTTATCAAGGTTTTTTTTCCACATTTCTTGGGTTGAAACAACGTCGGTTTTCGGCCAGGGTGAGCGATGGTGGAGCAAGCCGAAGAAGATGCCCTCGATTTATTGGCCATGCCACAAGTTGTTGGCTTATTGTAACGAAAACCTCTTAATTAGGTCTCCCAAATTGGTTGTGCAGGTGTGAAGCACCGTATAAATGGAAGACTTCAAAAATAAACACAAGGGGAATAAACACAAGGGGAACCAAATATATATTTGGTAGTCCCAGGGAGTGGGGCTTATTTAATTGGCAAAAGTTATAGCTGGCTAAAATATGATTAATAAAGGTATGCATTATATGGAGACTATTTCCAATTGAAATATTTTATTGTTTAATATAAAATATAAATTATGGGACCTTATAATTAATATTACAGAAACTAAAATCTTAGTAACTTTATTAAAATAACAAAGAAAAAAACTTGCTTTTAAGCATGTTATATAAGAAACTTACTTTTGAAATTTCCTCTATATTTTCTCATTGCAAAAATAATTATTTGTTAATATAAATATATAAAAAAAAACTTTATAAATGTAGATAAAAGTATATGACTTTATATATTCTT
The DNA here is from genome assembly GCA_008042535.1 of Drosophila tani. Lineage (NCBI taxonomy): Eukaryota > Metazoa > Arthropoda > Insecta > Diptera > Drosophilidae > Drosophila > Drosophila tani. The sequence goes on from VNJO01000239.1 coordinate 16,210, forward strand.
GACTTGTAATAATTATTAGAGCTATATTTGTTAAATAAAGAATATATTTAAATATTGTTTGAGTATAATAAATTTTTAATTTAATACTACTTACAGAACTACATGGAAAAGGACATGGGCAAGGTGGTTTTGTACACCACCAGCATGGGCATTATTAGGGAGACCTACGCCAAGTGTGCCAACGTCAAGCAGATCCTGCGCACCTTGCTGATCAAGTTCGAGGAAAGGGATGTCTTCATGAGCCTGGAGTATCAGCAGGAGATGCGCGAGAGGATGCACGACGAGGCCATCAGTGTGCCCCAGCTTTTCGTCGAGGGCCAGCACATTGGGGTGAGTAATAAATACTATATATCAAATAATTCCGAAATTAAATAAATCAAATCTTCAACAGGATGCCGATACTGTGGAGAGGTTGAATGAGAGCGGTGAGCTGCGACAGTTGCTGAAACCGTACAAAGTAAGAGAAGTTCTTAATAGTAATTATTATAATTATTATTAAAAATAAATAACTCATTTTTTGTTGTATTTTTCCAGTCAATTGCCACGGCTTATACGTGCCAGATGTGCGGCGGATATCGCCTGCTGCCGTGCCCCTCCTGCAGCGGATCCAAGAAGTCGGTGCATCGCAATCACTTTACGGCGGAGTTCGTGGCCCTCAAGTGCATGAATTGCGACGAAGTCGGCCTGGTCAAGTGCCCCAACTGCTGATCCGGAGGAGGTTAAATATTAGTCCCCCGCAAAAACCCCCCGTATATATAAATCTTTTTTTTTTGTGTATCTATATCGAGAGAGATGATTTTTTTTTGTGCGCAATTCTTGTAGTCGCTTATTATTAACAGTTGTGATATTTGAGAGCAGTTTTTGTTTGGCCGGAAGTGCGGAGGGGCCGGAAACGGAAGGGAGCGGAACGGAAGACACATAGACACAAACACACAAACGATACAACCTATCCATATGTGAACCGAGAAGAGATATTGAATAAAATATGAAATATATACTTTGGTTGGCTTTTATTTATTATTTATAATTTCTAAAAAATCTTTTAAAGATTGTTTTAAATCTCCGACTCTAGCTTTCTTTCTTGTTAATTTTGTAATATTTTTAACTGAGCATACTTTTGGGCGGGAGTTTATTTTACTTATAAAAATACCTACGGCAACTGCTAATGGCTTAGCAACAAAATCCGTTGACTACTTTTAGGCTGTTTATTTTTTAAACAATAATTATTAATACTTTAAAAATGTTTAAGTGAGAAAGAAAAAATACATGAAAATATTAATTTCATTAACAACTTAAACTCCAGTAAATAAAGAAAGAAAATTAATTAATTAACATCTTAAACTACAGTAAATAAAGGCGGAAGAAAGTTTGTTTAATATAATAAATCGCTTAGTTTGTATACCAAACCAAGAAGTTTAAAAATATATATATACGAAATAAATTAAAAAATATTATTATGTGTTCTAATATTTATCTTAAGGCATCTTGGACTCAATCTGAACTTATATTAATCTGCTTTTACCTTAGTCAGTTAAAACCGATTAGATTAAGCTGCCAGTTGGGTAGCAGAGCGCTAATCAAAAGAATAAATTTCCACATTTACAAAAAAAAAAAAAAAAAAAAAACTTAGTCAGTTAACCATAAGTAGGCTACATTTTTAAATTTCCCCTTAAAGCAGGCAACGCACTTCGATAAATTCAGGGGAAGTCCCTCAAAGACACAAGCAGGCATTTTAATATATTATTATTTTCTACCGATCACTGGGGGCTTTGATAAATATATCACTGCCCAATTTTTGAGCTCGTCTCGGGGCCACATTCAGTATCGGTTATATTTTTGTACGGTTCAAAGTGAGTTCGTTGTGTGTGCCGGAAATCAGAAAAAAGTAACTGCAACGCATAACGAAACACAGATCCAAAAAAAAATAATCGAAAACTAAAAACCGATAAACTCGCAGCTCGCTCGCCTCGCTAATATTTTTTAATTTATTTATTTCTTAATCGTTCGTTACCCAACCCACACCATGGAGGCCACGGTGCAGTTTTACCATCACCGGGAGGTGAACCTCAGCAACAGTGACGAGAGTCTGCAGCCGCAGCCAGTGAGCCGCTCGGAGACCCGTGGCAGTGGCGGCTCCAATCACTACTCGGAGGGCCCGGAGCCAATGGGGCCGCAGCTGGGCCGCTCCTGCTGGATTTGCTTTGCCACCGAGGAGGACAACCGACTGGCCAGATGGGTGCAGCCGTGCAAGTGCCGCGGCACCACCAAGTGGGTGCACCAGAGCTGCCTGTACCGCTGGATCGACGAGAAGCAGAATGGCAATCATCGGCGCACCGTCGTCTGCCAGCAGTGCCGCACGGAGTACATTATCGAGTTCCCCAAAATGGGCACGATTGCGTCTGCCCTGGAGTGTTTGGATTATGGAGTCCGCAAGGTCTGTCCCTTCTTGGCGGCGGGAATATTTATTGGCTGCGTCTACTGGACGGCACTCACTTATGGTGCCATTACTGTGGTTCAGGTAATGACTAAGTTATCGATTTATTATGATTAATTATCGATATGTGATCGGTTTTTATAAAAAATAATTACTGCGGTTTAGGTTTGAGCAAAATATCAATATATCGTTCAGGAACTTCGATAGGTTATCGCTTTTATTAGCAGGTATTCCGATATGTTATCGGTTTTATTAATAATAGTATATTTTGATTTAAAGTTTTTTTTTCTGTGGTTCAGGTTTGAGCAAAATATCAATATATCGTTTAGGAACTTTGATAGGTTATCAATTTTATAAGCAGATAATTCGATATGTTATCAGTTTTATTAAAAATAGTGTATTTTGTATTTAAGTTATATTACTGTGGTTCAGGTTTGAGCAAAACATCAATTTATCGACCAGAAACTTCGATAGGTTATCGCTTTTATTAGCAGATATTTCTATATGTTATCGGTTTTATTAAAACTAAGATTTCTAGCGTTTCAAATTGCATTTCTGGGGCTTAACTTATAATATTAATAATAAAACAAAATATTAAATGAAATATGTATTATCTACATTTATATTTTTAAAAATTTATATCGTTATCTTTTAATTTCCATTCTTGGTATGCCACTTTTACCATTAACATTAAATTATTAAAAAAATATCTTAGAGTTTGCATTACGTTCCTGAGGAATATCTATAGTAATACATAAATATTCTATATTCTATTTCCATCGATAATTATCGATATTTAATCCTATTTTACCTTATCTTCGATCCAGGTGATGGGCCAGACACGCGGCATCGAGCTCATCGAGAACGCCTATCCCTTCTATCTCTTCATTGGCCTGCCCTCCATACCGGCCGTGCTGATCTTCTCCCGCCTCATCCGCTGGGAGGACGCCATCCTGCGGGCGATGAGAAGCAAGTACAACATCCTGCGGAAGCTGCCCCTCATGCACTGGTGCGGCGAGCCCGAGATGGACGAGTCCGGCGACAGCGTGATCGATCTGCCACCGGTGCAGGTCAATCCCTTTGCCGATCCCGTCAACATCTATCGCCTCTTTTGCGGGGCCATGCTCCTGCCCACCATCGCCACGGTGATGGGCAGCCTCTTCTTCAAGCGCCAGGAGGATCCGCTGCAGCGCACCCTGCTCGGCGGCTTCACCTACATTGCGGTCAAGGGCATCATGAAGATCTACCTCCGCCAGAAGCTATACATCCGTCGTCGGCGTCGTCGCATCGTTGACTACACCGAGGAGAATGTGCGCACCTACATGGACGGGGAGATCAGGGAGGCGCCGGCCCAGGATCAGAATCCCCGCCAGCGGGCGGGGGAAAACGAAAACGAGGGGGGGAATGTGCGCCTAAACGCAGGCTATGATGAGTACCCGGAGCCGAGTGAGAACACCGACTACGACACGGAGAACGATACGTCCATTAACGGTTGGGAGCTCAACTTCAACGGAGACCCGAACTTGGTCTATGAGAACACCTACAGCGTCTCGATTGACCCGGAAGATTCTCAAGATTCTCCACTCTAGAGCTTCCGGTTTGGGGGAGGAAGGCCAAAATAAATGGATTTTAGGGACTAAATTCAACAAAATGCGACAAAAACGAAGCGAACACGAAGATATATATTTGGATACAAGCCAAGGAGATGAGAAATATAAAACGTTTAGCTAATTGCTCATTTGAAAAGAAAAATTAATTTAATTTAATATCAAAAAATGTTTTGAAGCTGTAAGCACGGAAAAAGTGAAGTGTTACTGGATTTCCTAGCAACATGTTTGAGGAAAATAATAAATTAATTGTTTTTCCTACCTTTGTTTCAAAATTAAAATAAAAATAAAATAATTTGATGGTGTTAAAATTGAATTCGTGTGCTATTATCAAAGGGGTCACTCATAGGGTTGATATATTGAGAGTATCGTATCGATAGTTATATGAAAAATAAGTTTTCTGTTTTATAAAATATTTAAAAAATAGTTCAAGTAACATAAGCTTGCTGCTTACCAGTTCATGCTCAGAGGGATGTACTTATATCGATATCTAGAATATATTGGTATGATTAGCAAATTGAAAATATCCAAACTCTTTGCAATTATCGAGTGAATCGATAAGTACTTGAATAAATTTTCCCTTTGCTTCTTTGACTTCCAAAAGCTATTCTTCGAAACCGTTTGAAAATGTGGAACAACTTGAAAATGGTCTGCAAATAAATCTATAATATTGGTTCGACTTTCTGCTTTTCAAATAAAGTTGAAGACGGCTCTGCACAGAATGTAAAAATTTTTTTTTTTTAATATTTAATATTAATATTTAAAATTTCCAACCAGTTGGCCTTGACTTTGCCGTTGGGTCTTCGAATTTGTCAGTCCTGGGCGTGCGAAGCATTATCACATAGCTCGTTCAACGTTTCGGTCGACATATTCTCGAAGTCAAGCTGATACAACTCATTCGTAAATCCAAAAGTTTTAACAAATTTGTAAATTTCCCTCTGCGCCCGAGGCGTATTTTTAGTTTTTCTGTTATTTTGCTCGCTCTTTCGAAGAAATTTAATTGAACACTCGAAGCCTTCACAGAAGATCATCATCATCGACATCGACGCCTCAAGAACAGCTGGGAAAATCTGCTGAGCGGGGAGGCAAGCTAGCAGCCATTAAGCCAATTTCTTAACAGAATGAAACACCAAAAAAGCAGCATAAAAACGTTATAGTTTATTGGTAAAAGTAATTCACGAAGCATCGTTTGAAGTCAACAAGGATTTGCCAAGCTTCTAGGAAGAGCCTTTGTTATATTAAGAAGGAAGAAAGAACACTTTGAACCAAGCAATCAGCCTGAATAACTTCAAAGCAGTCGGGCTTTGACCTTAATTCCCTAATTCAGAGAGCAATATTCATCCGAATAATCTGAGCAATAACTACCAGGAATCACCTTCAAGATGTCTGACAACACGGCCGTGTCATGTGTCCTCAACGTGGTCCTCTGCGGAGCCACTGGCTTTGGCTTCATGAAGATTGGACCCTCGGACCATCCGTATGCCTTCACCGCCTGCGTGATCGGATTTTGCCATGGCATTATGGGCCTGGTTGGCGCCCTGGTCGACAATGAGAATGCCAAGAAAGCCCAGGAGACGACAACTGGAATTATGCAGATCATCCCACTGCCCCTGGTCAACATTGACCTCTATTTGGCGGCCGAGAGCAATAATATCGCTTTGGGTCACGGCCTCTTCATGATCCCGCTGGCCGTCAGCGTGATCATGGGCATGGCGAAGGGCGAGGGCGGCGATGATGAGGCCGGACCCCTGGACACCCTGAAGACCCTGACCATTCTGGGTAACATTACCTCCCTGGTATATCTGGCGATCAACGAGAGCAGCGTGAATCTGGGCGGCATGGCCCTGCTGGCCTTCACAGCCGAGTTCGCGCCCGGTTTCTTCGAGGAGCACGTGAGCGAGGGCAGCGGCATGCCGGTCAACTATCTCAGCTGGTCGGGCTTCTTCGTCCTTGCCGCTCTGGCCACTACCGGCGAGAAGTAGGAGTCGGAAGTCGGAAGGTGGCAGCTGGAAGTTCTTCATGGTCCCTCCTGGCTGGCAGCCGCATCCGCATCCTATTGGACCAAATCCGTTTTTGATTTTGATTATTTCCCCACACACCCGCATTTATTTTTTTGGACACTAAACTTAATGGAGCTTGGACGAGCAGAGTGATTAATAAATTATTGGAGTACTTACATTTGGGCCACAAAAAGTATATCAAACTGATTGTTTTATATATGGATACATGAAGGGGTATTTTATAAAGCTAAAATTTATTATAAAGTTCGGTCACAAATTTATAGAACTTATTTAAAAGATTTCTTTAGGCGCGTTATTGTCTGTAAGAAATACTTGAGGAAAATATTATTAATACAGAGAGTGATTAATAAATTATTGGAGTATTTACATTTGGGCCACAAAAAGTATATCAAATTGATTATGTTTTATTGCTTAGTTTATATTTCGATACAGGAAGAGGTATTTTACAAAGCTGAGAGCTAAAATTTATTATAATTAATAGAATTTATTTAAAAGATTTATTTAAGCGCGTTAGTGTCTTTAAGAAATACTTGTGGGAAATATTATTAATACAGAGAGTGCATTCTGATCCTTTTATTATTTATTATTTTATACTAATCAGATCAAAGTTATAGAATATATTAAAGCATCTCCGATAGTTACACAAATTTAGGCTATCCAAAAATAAGCTTATTTTCCAGGGACCGTAATCATTATAAGTTTTAAAATAAAAGTTACATTATAATGATAAAACTTTAGATTTTTACTTTTTAAATTATCGATACGTATTATTTCTAAGTGATTTTTTATAACTTGGGCCATAATTATTATTTTTATAATAAAAAAATAATTTATAATAATTTCAAGTGCTTGATTTTTTGATTTAAATATTAAAAAGTAATCTTTATATCTATTGCATTTAATTTTCGATATTTTCCGAGTAATTACAAGGCTTTCAGCTTACTTTCGAACAGAACCCTCAACCTTAGAAGAGCACTTTCGTTGATAATAAAAAATACTTTACTTTTAATTGTCACTAATTTAATTGTTACGGCATTGCATTCCGCTCGAGTCGATTCGTGGGGGCATTAAGTAACCAAAATCGCATTGGACACGCCCAGGGGCTTTGTGACCCCCTCTACAAAACCCTTCACAAAAAAAAAGGGGGGCAGAAAACCCTCCGCTGACAATAAGAACTAATAAATTTTAAGACCTAATGTCAACAAATCGGCGGTAAGTAGGGGCACGCACAATTCAAACAGTGAAGCTTGGCTACCAGAAAGCCTCCAGCCCCCTCCCCAAAAGCGTGCTCAATGAGCATGACAGTCACAAAAAAAAAGGAAAAAAACCGAAAAAACAAAAGATATCATACAAAATTGTTGTACATTTTTTAGGCCGTGTCTTGTGTCTTGTTCATTGTTATTTTTATGACTTAGTGCCAATGGGTTTTCGGCTTGATTTTCTGGGGTGGGGTCCAGTCCCGTGCCCCCAGTTACGTGCTAATTTCTGCCTGACGAAACCGAAACTGAAATCGAAACGCTGCCCCGAGAACTGGTTGTTACAGAAATCTACGAGTATGTGTATTTTGTGTGTGTTATCGCTGGTAATTGGCTGGCATTGTCCGGCGATCCGCGGATCTTTGTCTGTTTTTCTTACGCTTTTCCCCGGTCCCAAGTCGTGGCATTGGCCGGGTATTAGAGATCAGGGACTCTTAGGCGTACTTTTAGGGAGCGGGAGTTTTGCCATCACTGCGCAGATCACTTCCGCTTTTGAAAGACACAACCAAATTGGGAATTTTAAAAAATTAAATCTTGAGAAAAGTAGTATATTTATTTATTTTATTTTATTTATTAATTAATGAATCTGCACATCTAAACAGATTTAAAAATATATATTTAAAAACAATAAGCGTAAAATTAGTTGCAGATAGTGCCTCTAAAATACTCAAGTACGAATTCAGCATGCAAAATGTTAAGGTTGATTCTACAAAAAATTTTGTAGTGATGAGGTTCCTTAACTGGAAACTGAAGCAATTGTTGTACAAAGGTCTTAAATGAAATTTATAAATAAAATATCTAAAACAATAAAATCAAATAGCTGTATAAGTTTTCTTATTAAAATATTTATAGAACATAAAATTTAAAAGGTTTTTAGCTCATGGAATAAAATGTATAACAATAAAAAAATATCAGTCATATTTTAAATTAAAAGTTGCCATATTATTCTTGGCTTAGCGAAATCTTTGCCTAATACTTTTACTTAATTAACTTAGATAACTTGTTAGGATTAAAATTAAATTCTGCAAAATTAATCTTTTTCATGTATTTTCGCTTAATTTCTCTGGAATTTTATATCATCACTTTGTGACTTGCCTGCAAATTTCTAGATGGTTTTTTCTTCATTTTTGGTGAATGGCCGTTCAGTGATGAATGGGTTAAGGCATCATCATGAAGTGAAGGCTATCCAGTATCCAGTAAGTTGATTGGTTTTTGTGTGCTCATCCGCTGGGAGGACGCCGTCCTGCGGGCCATGAGGAGCAAGTACAACATCCTGCGGCAGCTGCCGCTCTTGAACTGAAGGTGTAAGCACGGAAGGAGTCAACACGGCAAAAGTGAAGTGTTCGAATGGATTACTGGATTTCCTAGAAACATGCTTAAGGAAATAATAAATTAATAGTTTTTCCTACCTTAGTTTCAAAATTAAAATAAAAATAAAATAATTTGATGGTGTTAAAATTGAATTCGTGTGCCAGTAGGCCTTGACTTAGCCGTTGGGTCTTCCAGTATATAAGTCCTGGGCGTACAAAGCATTATCACACAACTCGTTCAACGTTCCGGTCGACATATTCTCGCAGTCAAGTTAATACAACTCATTCGTAAATAAAAACTTTTTTTAACAAGTCTCAAAATTTCCACAATTTTTTGTAGTGAAGAAAGTGATACAACTCATTCGTAAATAAACAAGTTATCACATCTGTAAATTTCCACGGAGTATCCAGTATATTTGCACAGTAAGTTGTTTGGTTTTACGTATAAAAATAGTTTGCGATAGAGTTCACAATCTCCGGACATGAATCCGGACATGAAACAGGGCTTAAGTCAGTTATCCTCGAAGTATGGCAGAAAATCACACCAAGGGATAATAAACATTAGTGGAATCGTTGCCCAGGCGACTGAAGGAAGTTTTGCACAAAAATGGGTAACCGAAAAGCTTTTAATTGTAAATTACGAATTTCCATTGACGAATTTCCATTGACGAATTTCTTAGCTGTACGCAGAATTTTGCGACTGCTTTTTTTAAAAAGGGTTTGAGTAAAATGGTTATAACAAAAATATCGCTAAGCGCATAATTCTGCAAAAATATAAGGAGACGACCAATTGAATGACTAAAAGAATGAATTTTTGATTTGCAGTGCAAAATATTAGCAGAGTCATTTGACGTTAAAGTCAAAGTTTTAATTTTGTACACCGGGCGATGATTAAGGGAATTTTCAGCAATTTGCTTTTTTTTAAATATTTTCTTGTCCAGTTAGTAGGCCTTGACTTTGCCGTTGGGTCTTCCAATATGTTAGTCCTGGGTGTACAAGGCATTATTACACAGCACGTTCAACAATTCGGTCGACATATTCTCGAAGTCAAGCTAATACAACTCTTTCGTAAATACAAACGTTTTAAACTAATCTCAAAATTTCCACAATTTTGTCGAGCAGTGAAGGAAGTGATACAACTCAATCGTATATCAAAAAGTTTAGAAAAATTGTAAATTTCCACGGATTTGTCGTGAAGCCTATCCAGTATACTTGTACAGTAAGTTGTTTGGTTTATATGTGCTCATATGTAAATCGTTCGATTGGCGGCTGTTTTGGGGGAAATTAGAATTATTACACCGGGCCATGACTAAGGGAATTTTCGGCAATTTGCTATTTTTTTTTTTTATAATATTTTCTTGTCTAGTTAGTAGGCCTTGACTTAGCCGTTGGGTCTTCCAGTATATAAGTCCTGGGCGTACAAAGCATTATCACACAACTCGTTCAACGTTCCGGTCGACTCGTAGTCAAGCTAATACAACTTATTCGTAAATAAAAACTTTTTAACAAGTTTCAAAATTTTCACAATTTTTTTTTTGTGAAGTGAAGAAAGTGATACAACTCATTCGTAAATAAACAAGTTTTCACATCTGTAAATTTCCACGGTTTCCTGGAGTATCCAGTATATTTGCGCAGTAAGTTGATTGGTTTTACGTATAAAAATAGTTGCGATAGAGTTCACAATCTCCGGACATGAATCCTATTGAACATTTATGGGATCTTCTGGAGCGTTGCATAAGAAAACCCAAGATTACGTCAAAAACTGGGCTTAAGTTAGTTATCCTCGAAGAATGGCAGAAAATCACAGCAGAACATAAAAAAAAATTAGTGGAATCGTTGCCCAGGCGACTGAAGGAAGTTTTGCACAAAAAGGGGTAACCGAGAAGCTTTTAATTCGCAATTAAAAGACGAATTTCTTAGCTGTACGCAGAATTTTGCGACTGCTTTTTTAAGGGTTTGAGTAAAATGGTTATAATAAGAATATCGCTAAGCGCATAATTCTGCAAAAATATAAGGGACGGCCAATTGAATGTCTAATAGAATGAACCCATTTTTTATGCGCAGTGCAAAATATTAGCAGAGTTATTTGACGTTAAAGTCAAAGTTTTAAATTTTTACACCGGGCGATGATTAAGGAAATTTTCAGCAATTTGCTATTTTTTTTTTTTTAATATTTTCTTGTCCAGTTAGTAGGCCTTGACTTTGCCGTTGGGTCTTCCAATATGTTAGTCCTGGGCGTACAGAGCATTATTACACAGCTCGTTCAACAATTCGGTCGACATATTCTCGAAGTCAAGCTAATACAACTCTTTCGTAAATACAAACGTATTAAACTAATCTCAATTTCCACAATTTTGTCGAGCAGTGAAAGAAGTGATACAACTCATTCGTAAATAAAAGTTTTCACATATGTAAATTTGCACGGCTGTTTCGTGGAGTGAAGCCTAACAGTATCCAGTATATTTGTATAGTAAGTTAATTGGTTTTTGTGTGCTCATATGTAGATCGATCGATTGGCGGCTTTTTTGGGGGAAATTAGAATTATTACTCCGGGCGATGACTAAGGGAATTTGCGGCACTTGGCTATTTTTTTAAAAATATTTTCTAGTCTAGTTAGTAGGCCTTGACTTTGCCGTTGGGTCTTTGAATATGTCTGTCCTGGGCGTACAAAGCATTATTACACAGCTCGTTCAACAATTCGGTCGACATATTCTCGAAGTCAAGATAACACAAATAATTCGTAAATCAAAAAGTTTAAATAAATCGGTACATTTTCACGGTTTTGTATTAAAGTGAAGGAAGTGATACAACTCAATCGTAAATCCTAAAGTAAAATTCCCGTTTCGTGGTGAAGTGAAGGCTATCGAGTATCCCGTAAGTTGATTGGTTTTTGTGTGCTCATATGTAGATCGTTCGATTGGCGGCTGCTCTGGGGGAAATTAGATTTATTACACCGAGCGATGATTAAGGGAATTTGCGGCAAGTGGCAAGTGGCACTCTAGATCTAGATGAGCCTGTGCGGCCTCTTCAGTGGCCACAGCCAAGCACATGCAGAAAATGTGTGAGATGCCAGACCTAAAAATTAGAGCACTATATATATATAATATTTATTTTAAAGGTCTGGCATCTCCTCTGTCAATATGAATACAGGTATTCGATTGTATGTATAAGCCCAGTATAGGAGAATCTTTTGTGGGTTTATTAATGAATATTTTGAACACTTCATAAATTTTAAATTTTTGAAATCTCACCTTAGAATTGTTTATGAAATTCTCTCTGTGCAGCTTAGGGCCCAGCATCATCCTGGGGGCTTTCAATCCGTACCAGAATCAGCCTCAGACATCGGCTATGTTAATCTACGGCTATTGCCATTGCTATTGTTATTGTTATTGTTATTGTCTAAACAGGCGGCGGAGATGATTAATCGCTTTTTGGCAGTGTAATTGCTTGGAGTGGCACAGCCACGGGTACTGGCACTCCACAGCTCGATAGCTCTAAAGCTCCTCCACTCCTAGACTCCTCCACGCGTCCACTCGTCCACTCTTTGATATACGACGCAGTCTCGTTGGTCGCATTTATATTTATAGGTCTGCCCCCCCGACAGATGATATCGATGACCAGGCCGTTTCGAAATCAAAATCAAATCCCCCATCCGTCCCGGGTTCTTATCGCACCTGCTACAGGTATTCCTTCCAGCTTTTACAGCTGTCAACGCTCGCTTTTTCTGGTATCTATATTATACATATGTAGGGAAATTTTACTTTGATTTCAAAAGCATTTTTCTAAGTAATTAGAGTTTTAATGTTTTAAAATATTTACTGTTATATGGAATATAAATATTTAAATCAGACAATATATTAAGAAAGAATGTATTGGGAAATAAATTATAAATTAATTATAATATTAATAGTAAGTAATTAGGGATAGAAAGCTTTGTCTTTATTATTAAAATAAATGTATTAAAATATTTACTGTGATATGGAATATAAATATATAAATCAGAGAATATATTGCGAAAGAATTTATAGTGAAATAAATTATAAAAGGGTTTAGTTGCTTAGACTAAATAAAGGACAAATTAATTATAATATTAATAATAATAATGTTCTTAAAAAAAATAAAACAAAATATAGACTAGAGATAAAAGCTTACATTTTACCCGAGAGAATTAACTTTAATTTTAATTCCCCAAAAAAATAATGTTTAAAACCATAGAACTTATCTCAACATTTTATGAATGAAATTGAAGCCAGCGAACCCTGTATTTATCTCTCGCTTATCTCTGCATTCTAACACTTCCTCCTCCTCCTCCTTCTGCTCCCCATTGACTTTTTCCCTGAAATACTTTCCGGAAATTTTCCACCTTTGGCCTTATCACCTACGAATACATACACATATCTGTACTGAACTCAAAGAATTTACTTTGGCGCGTGCATGTTGCTGAGAAATTCCGATTCGGATTTGGATCCGGATCCCAATTTCCATTTGATGAAAAATGAAAAGCTAAAAAACCTAATTTACCGAGCTCGCCGCACCAATTAATTGCTGCAGCTCGCCACTTGAAGATACTCGGGTTCTGTTTTTATTATATATATTTATTGTGTGTGTCCACGCTCGGCAGTTACTTAATAATGCATATCACCTGGGGGGGGGCGGGGGCAATTAAATATTGTATTTGTGCCATCGATTTGGCCGCCTTTTCGAACTCCGGTCGATAGTTGGGCCTTTTGTTTTTATAATTTTTTTTTCCTTTGTTGCGATTGCAGAGGGAAAAATGTAAGATCAAAATATATATAAGAATGGGTTCAATTTAAAAAAAGCTTTAAACAAAATCAAGATCCTTTAAATAGGATAAATATATGAAATATATAAAATAAAAAAACACTACAGATAATGCAGAGGCTTGGTTCCTTTAGCATTATTCTATACTGACCGATTGACCGATTATTGTGAATTTTAGAGCAACGCAAGCGATAAATGCGCCGATGCCTGTAGTTAGAGATGGCAAAACATCGATAATTGTCAGGGCATCGCGAATATCTTTTCAAAACAATTATGTATACTTTAAAATTTTTTTTAATGTCCTCGATTAGCCAGATTTATAACCAAATGTGTGCGTCCAAATTTTCGCACAGTGTGGCACAGTCACACACACAAATATATATATTTTATAGGCCGCCCGAGGGGGAAATCGGCCCAGGTACACTACGTATTAGCATTAGCATTCAGCGGGCATTCAGGTTTCGCTAGAGCGAGACGGCAACCAAGGCGAAGAATGCCGGAGAATGCCTCCCCCCCTCCCCAGTCTCCCCTGGCCATGGTAACAAGCTCTTGGTATGCGAATGCTGGAACTTTTGGAATTAGAATGTAAAGTGAAAGGAGTTCTACAGGTTAATGCCATGCCAAAAGTCTTCCATCTCCGTCTTCTGCCGCCTCTTCTGGCTTGGATTCTTCTGAGCTGAGGCCGCTGCTGCTTCTCCATTCTTCGGAAAGAAAGAAACACATACTACTTCTGCGACGTTTTAATGAATGAGGAATGACTGCATGAAAATTACCTCGGCACGATATGTTTTTAAAGAAAAAAAAATAAAAACAGCAATGGAAAGAGTCCGATATATGCACGGCGAAAGAGATGGCGGGAAATGCCTGCGGAGAGACCTGACTCTGCAAATATTATCCATTACGGTAAAGGTAAAGCAGGCAAATTAACGCCACCCGGCTGAAAGTCAGACAAAGGCCCCCCCAAATGGGTAGCGGATGTGAGCTGCGGTCTCTAGGTCCTCTTGGGGATTAATGTACTGTTTCTAGATAGAACAAGTTTCAATTGAAGCAAGTTAGTCCCCCGATTTATAGTATATATTATAGCCCCATTGTCTTCTCTCTCTGAACAATTTATACATAAATAGTATATAATTAACTCTATTTTAAAACCATTTAATATGGGTCTTCTCTTTTTATAATTAAATGTTTCTGTCTAGTTATTTTTAAATAAATTAAGACACATTTCCTGATAAAAAGATTAAAAGATCAAATATGTGGGAGTAAATATAAAAGCCCTGCAGATAATATAATATATAAATAGAAATCGAAAAATAGTTTATAACTAATGCTATTTTTAAACCATTTAATATGGGTCTTCTCTTTTTATAATTAAATGTTTCTGACTAGGTTTTTTTAAATAAATTAAAAGCCACATTTTCTGATGAAAATATTGATTTAAAAGATCAAATATGCGGGAGTAAATATAAATAAAAATAGAAAAAAATTGTACAGACTTGAAAAGTTGAACTAATTAGGTATAATTAGGTATTAGGTTGTTTTAAATCAATTAACATGAACAGAAAATATTTCTTATATTAAATAATGAGTTTTTATAATATATAAACTATTAAATTCCTCACCCTTCCGTTGATCAAGAAATTAAATATCAAGAAGTATTAAAGCTTTTAACTATCATAAATTTCTTAGAAAATGTTCCATCAAAGAAATATATTTCCCCTTCATTTTCGTTCAAATCTGAATAATATATTCCTCTTTAATCCCACACTTTGCCGCTTTAAGAACCGAATACTCGTACATATATTCTTTTTGTGAAGGAGCAGTTTAGAGCAATTTTGGACAGATTGGAACGGATCGGTTGGGATCGGTTTCGGATCTCGGATCCTGTGGCCAGAGGAGCGGGGCGCCGGGTTGCGGAAGCGGATTATTAACACCGAAATAGTTGTTCGTGTAGGATTAGTGGGAAATATTTTTAGGCGGACAGCCGCCAGACGGACAGAACCAAACCGAACCGAACTGAACCGACTGAGGAGGAGGCTGAGGTGGAAAAGAGTGGGCGGAATTGGATGGGACGAGGCGCGGAGAGATGTGATGAAGATGTCGCCTGACAACCGAGCCGAGCACACGGCAACAGCGAGCCCCTGAGGCACTGAGAGAAATACATTCCTAGAAATTATTACAGATAAATATTAGTAGAAAAAATATTTAAAAATATATTTTCAGATGAATATTCCTAGTTTTATATGTTTAAACAAAAAAAAATCAAATATAAATTCTAAGAAATTATTACAGATCAAATATTAGTACAAAAAATTATTTTTAAATATATTTCCAGTTGAATATCCCTAGTTTTATATTTTAAATATGTACATCTTTTTTCCCCAGTGCATGTCTTCTACCTTTGCCCCACCAAAATCTCCTCAGCGATTCTTCCGCATGTCTGCGTCTATTTTTAAGGCAACTAATCGCCCAGAACGCTGACAACGTCGCCAAAGGCCGCCAACGCAGTCGCAGTCAATTTTCCATTTCCCATTTTCCACTCTCCATTTTACATTCTCTTAGTTTCATTTTCCATCTCTCCATTTCCCACTTTCCCATCTCCCAGCCGATCTTCAGTTGGCCAAAGGCAAATGTCTCGCTGCCATGGGCCGCACATAAATTAATTGACATTTATGGAGACGATTTTCCATCTCCGGGGGAATGCCTCGCGCGCGCGAGAAGAAAAAGAAAAGCTAAGCCAACAGTGCCCCAAAGTTTATTTTTACACTTGCATGGAATTTTCTATTTGTCAGCGGCGACATCTCTTCTTAGTTTTTCCTCATTTTCACCCAAAATCGCCTGTTTTATTTTTATACAGCCGAATATTTGTACGAAAAACGGGGGTTTTCATTTATTTTTTTTCCTTTTTGTATATTCAAAAATATGTCTTGATGGCGCCTTTTTAGTACACTGGTCAACACAGGGGGGCTGTCGGCTAATAAATTAGCAGGGAATTATTTTAAGACTTTGTTGGCGTTAATAAATTATCTAATTAAATATATATAAGCTAATTTCCCTGTTGGCAAGTGGGATTTTTTGATACTTTGTGTCGCTAAAATGAATTTTACTTTTTATTTACATTAAATAATTATTATTTTAGCATTTTAAGGCTTTAGCTTACTTTCAAATGAGTAAAATATATCCTTTAATTGCTTCGGTGTTTCTTTAGTACCAAACCAGGCTGTTCAGTGCCTATCTCGGGGCTCTCATTAAACAATTTTGCTCGCTTTGCTATGCTGGCACTTAATTATTGCCTCGCCCCCTTTTTTTTTCAGCCTCACCGCCCTCATTCTGTTTTCTTTTTAAATGTTTCTCTCTTTTTTTTTTTTTTAAATGTACTACTTGTATTATTTAATAATTGCAACGGTGAGCATTTTCACTGGAAAAACTTGGTTCCAGGCGACGTGACTTCCGTTGCCATGCGAAAAACTTTTCTCTCTCTTTCTCTGAGGGGGCTGGAAAATGGAAAATGGGTGGGGTGAGGGGGGGTCTTACTGTCAACAGGATATGTCTGCTGCGTTGTCGTCGTCGGTTTGCTGATGGCATAATTAATGCCTTGCTGTGACAACAACTGCTAGTGCAATATGTTGGATGGGGCCAGGGATGTACGATACATATATCGACAAGTTATCGAAATAGATATAGAAATTTTTATATTTTACATTCGTAAATATCGGGAATATAGCGATTACATTTTTTATTTTGATTTAGTAAGGTTTAAACCTTATCCGTAACGTAATATAAATAAAGCGGTAATAATAAATAAATAATAAAGAAAATAATAAATAAATAATTGATATTCTAAGAGTATATCGAAAACAATATCCTTATCGACAGTATCGATAGTAAAGTAAATAAAATCACACAATAACATTTTTGTTTAAATTTTTAAATTTTTATTACTAAATAAATATTTGATATTCCAAGAGTATATCGATAAAACTATCCTTTTTAGATAGGCAATATAGTACAGTACCATCCCTACATATTGTACCTGCCCCGCCCACTTGGCCACCGCTTTTCCGAGCCCCACTCGGCATTTGGTTTTTGAAGTTTTTCATATTAACACACACTTTTCCGGTTTTCCGCCCGGCGCTTTCCATTTTTGAAAAGAAAAATGCAGCATTGATTGACAGCAGCCGAGTGCTGTCTGCGGTGAGCTGTGAGTTCTGTGGGGGACTGTGGGGCTACGCCCACATTTCCACATTTTGGCATATGCCAAGAAGTGACTTCCAGGCTTCCAGCAATTTTTTCAAGAATTTTCCTCTTACCCTCTGTCGCTTTGATATTCAAGTTGGGCAATCAACTGCAGTCGAGAGATCAAAGTCGGCTGAAAAAAAATAACGCAGTGATATGGGTACGACGAGGAGCTTGGACACTTTCCGGAGTTTTGAGAATATTTTGGAAATTGTTTTGAGAATTTTATGACCCTTTAGGTTTATTTTAAGGTGAATTTCAAAGATTTCTTTGTATAGAAATGTTAAATAATCCTTTAATTACCGAGGAAAAAAAAGAAAATGGGCACAAGTGTAAACTTTCCTTTTTTACAAAATTCCTGCAAATATTTGTTCTGGCTTTCCCAGGCATATTTTCCTGGCCAAGCCCCTCCGCGCACATTGAGCTAATTTCCGCGGGAGTGGAAATCGCAATGAAAGGAGGAGGAGGTCACCCACAACCCACAAAATGTCTGCGGGCTGCCGAAAGTGAAATACTTACTTTGGCCACAGCCTGGAAAAGCGACGGCGCATAATAAACATATTTTAGCATTTTCCCGATCCGATACCCTGAATAAAAGGCGCGATAATAGTGGAAAACCAGTTTCCCATTCCCGTTCCGTTCCGTTCCGTGCCATTTCGTTCCGTTTTGCGGCTCAGACACAGTGTCTGCAGCGCAATGCGGATGCTGGGGGTGAGCGGGACGGGCTCTGATCGGTGAAAGAGAGGGACGGGCATAGCCGCACTATGAATGGTAGTCAAAAGCACTGGCTGCAGCTCAAAACCCAGCTCAGGCGATGGAAAAATCACAGGAGAGCCGCGGCCGAAGGCTGAATGCAGTCAGAGAAAATATAAAAGCCTAAAATTAAAAAAAAAATTAAAAATTCAAAGCAAGTTGATATAAACTTTTGATAATGATAACTAACTTTAAACTGCTATCGATGAGGTTATCGATGTTTTGTCAGCACTAATTTGGACAAATATCTATTTTAGGGAAGGGCACGCCTTTGCTCTGAGAGCAGGCCACTGCTCTTTCCGTTATATTTTTCGGGAGGTCGATGCTCTTTCCGTTATGTTTCGTGTCCAACTCCGATTTATATTGTTATCGATGCCTTGTCAGCTCAATTTTCAGCCTCTATGGTCACACTTTCATTGAAAATCCTTAAATTACTTACTTTATTACTTACTTATTTATTATTTATGCTCTTAAAGTATTATTATTTATTATTTGTCACTGTGTAAACCCGGTCTTAGCTGAAATATTTGTACGTAGGCAGCAATTGAGGATCGTAGACAAATAACGCCATGAATTGCTATTGTTGTTGCAGCTGTAGTTTTTCCGCTGTCTTTCCATGGTTTTTCTTGTATTTTTTTTTACTGATTCTCTTTTGCATCAGATAAGTTAATTGGCCGCTTTGGCCCAAAGGGAAATGGCAAGAGCTTAGTTGGCTGGCAAAACTTGTCGCTGCCTTGCCTCTTACAACAAAAAATGCAGCAGCAACATTGTTACATTGCTAAGGTTGTTGTTGTGGCAACAGCAACTGCAGCAGCAGCAACAGCAACTCGTAACCCAGTGACACAGTTTTGATTGAATTGAATGCAATGGAATTGAGCTGAGTTGAACTGCGTTGAGTTCGTTTGCTTAAGTTGCGTCGGTTCTTTTCCTTTGTGATTCCCAAAACCGATCAAAACCGATCTGATCGGGTTTTTCAAGAATATATCTTTGATGGCAAGGCAGAGAGCAAAGAGCAAATCTAATATTGTAATGGCTATTAGAATTCTTGGAATTCTAGCTTAGGAATGTGTTACTGGGCAAGTCAAAAATTTAAGCTATTAATTATTTTGTTAAATATCAGCTTTCAGTATTTATTAATAAATTATAAACCATATAAATAAAATCAAATAAAAACACAGCCAGGTACATGTATTAATTTATTATTTATCAAAAATGTGCTTTCAATAAAATTTGAAAGATATAAATATAAATATTCTGAAATATTGTGAAAAGCATTTCATAAATTTAATTTTAAATAATTTACTTGTTTTATTTTATTTTTAACTACATTTTTTCCGCCCCATTTCCCACCGCCTATCTAGAATTTTTATTACACTCGACTAAATGTTCGTACACACACTATACTAGATACACTCATCATTTATCTGGCCGCCACTTCCCTGTCCCTGAGTGCGATAATTTAATTAAGCCGACATGACAATTCACAAAGAGGTAATTGCTAAATTACCGCCAACAACAATGCGCCGAATGGCAAATGCAATGGAAAATGATTTCAATAATAGCCAAAAAAAAAACACAGAAAACAAACAAAAGGGTAAGCACAGCAACATTTTTTTGATTTTTTTTGTAAATTAGTTGGTGGCATGCAATTGCATTGATCGTAAATCAGAGAGCGTATCAATTAGTGTCCGTGTGTGGGTTAACTTGGCCGGATAAACAAAAGGGTTAAGCAAACCAAAGTGCATAAAACACGAATGGTTTTTTTTTTTTTCATTTTTGCCAGCAATGTGTGCCAGCGTTTTTCCTCTCTGGCGCCATTTGAGTTTTCATTCATGAAATGGGGGAAAAATGTTTTTCCCTTGTCGAGGCAGAGCAGTAAATGCTCTTAGAGGTTTTTTCTTATATATATTCTTAATTGTTGAAAAATTTAAAAAAATTATGATATGATAATAATATATTAATTCAAATTAATAATTCATTTATTTAAATTAAAAATCAAATTCTGAGCGTTCTGACCTCTTCTTTCTTGTATTAATTTCTCAATCATTTTTGATGCACTAATTTTACTAATTATTAATTGTTACCTTGTAAATAATTCATTAAATAACTTATGGAAGTGTATTAAAAAGTAATGCTTAAAACGGCGGAAGTGACGTAACGACAGCGCACTCGGACTGTGCGAGGGAGATGGGGCTAAGAGAGAAAAAGAGACGGCGCTAGACGCGCGCCGCAGATTTAACGCACCGCTGACTTTGAGGTTTGTGGCCAAAGTCTTTCGTTTTTTTTTTTGATTTTTTTTTTTTGCCATTTCCATTCCTGACCTCGTGCTGCATTTTCAACGGTTTTCAGCGGGGGTGCTGAAAATTCCAAGGGGCAGGGGGTCTAGGGAACTATTCAATTGTCAACGGCATGCAAATATTGTTCCAGCAAACAACCTGGCTTAGAGAATTAATACATTTTATGGATCGAGAAATAATCGTAACGAGCTGCTAAATATATTAGATAGGCTTATCGGAGATTTAATGTCGAAAAATATCGATATATATTTTCAAGCAACTATCGATTTATTATAATAAATCTAAATCTAAATTGTAAATATAATGTCGAAAAATATTATATATATAATAATATTATATTATATTAATATTTTTATAGTCTCATTTTATCACTTTCTCGATATATTCAAGCAACTATCGATTTATTCTAATAAATCTAAAATCCTCTCGATATTTCTGTGCCATCTCTAGCCTTGCCTTGGTCTCCGTTTCTTGGTTTCTTAGTGGAATTTCTCGTTTTATTTTGTTTATTTCTGCGTTGCTTTTGTTGTATGTACTTGCAGTTTTCTTCTGGTTTTGGCGTAATTCGTGATGTAATTGTGGGGCTCCGTCGCGTCGTCGTCGTCCATTGAGCAAAGTGGCCAAATGTCACTTGGCTTTGACACATTGCCAATGAATTGCCAACTGCAGGCAAAATCGCAATATGCCAAGGCAAATTCGCGGAAAGATGCCAATTAAAAAAATGCCTAAGTTTATGACAGGAAAATTATACTGGAATTATTTCGATAATTAAATAAGAAATCCACTAAAAATGCAGATTAACAATGCTAATATTAGCCTGGATATTAATAATATTTTCAGTAATTAAAATGCCTTACAAATATAGATTAAATATAGATTACAAAGCACTCATATAAATTCCTGAGCATTCCTGTTTTTTGTTCTAATTAAGTGTGCCCCATTTTCATTTTAATCGTGATCCCTATTTTAAAGAGGCATTTTTTCACTTGGCATGCCACATCGCATCGGTTCGCATAAATAACACTTCGCTGCGATTATTCAGTCAGTGGCTGCATTCTTCAGGAATTCGTATTCTTGGAAGCCAATGATGTGGGTCATCACATCGATTGGACTTTGTTTTTGTGTATTAATTCAATTTAATCCAACGAAATTAGGCACTAGAAAGTCAGAACATATTTTTGTAATATTTGCATTTTGTTTTAAGAAAAATAGCAAAAGCTCTGGCATCCTTTTTCCCTCCCAGGGTATTAATTTAATTTATTGTTTAAAGCATTCGAAAAAGGTTTCCCCTTAATTTATTATTTTTTAATAAATATTTAATATTTTTACTTCGATAGTTTTAAACGTTTCGTACAAATAAATATTTTCCATAAATCTCGAAACACAAATAAAAATGTTGCCGCAACATGTTTGAGTAATAAACCCCAAAGCGCTCAATTTGAAAACACAAAAGCAAAGGTAGCGCCAAAAACCACTCAAGAGAGAGACTCTCTCTACATAGCGAGAGAGAACGAGAGTAAGACCGGCAATTGTAAAAGCTGAACCGGCAAAATGCGCGAGAGAGCAGCGTTGGCGTTCTTTGGCATGTGACTCGGCAAAAAGAGAGCAACAGCGACAGAGAGAGCTTTCCGAGTTTCACAATTGGCGCCAAGCTAAAGTCTCGAAATATCTTTCCTTTGTGTGTTTTTTTTTTTGGCTTGGGCAAGGGCAGTATTTATTTATTTAATAATATTTTTACTAGAGAATGCCAAATTTTGCAACTTGAAATTCCTGTACAATTAGAATTTTTCATGCAATTTCGTTTTGCGTATTTGAATGGCTTTGCGATGAGCTTTCAGAGTTTCACAATTTTACGCTAAAATCTAGAATTCTCTTTTTGTTTTATTCGGTTTTAAAGCTTTTCGTAGTCAGAATTAATTTAGGTTCTTTGTTCTTGTTAATTTTGTTTATTAAATATGTTTTAATATTTTCGATTTGATTTAGTTTAAATTTGAAAACTGAGTACAAAACCACCATATTTCCCTAAAAATGCTTAAAGTGTATTAAAAATAATATATGAAATATCTTATACATATATTTTGTATTCCCTTTTCTTCTATTTATATTTTATTATTTTTATTTGTTTGTCGACGCGGTTAGTGGATGACGAATTCTCGAAATTTTTTATTTCCATTAATTTACGAGCGGCGTCTTGTGTGTGGCTGTGTTGGTGCCTTCGGCGTGGGCGTCGTCTGCGAATTTCCCGCCGCTTTTCCACCACACCCCTCTTTTCCAACCGCTTTTCCAGCCACTGCGCTGGTACGTGAGTGAAAGGAAAAGTGGCCTCTCGGCCATCTCTCCATCTCTGCCATACGGCGGCTTTACACCGTTGCTAACATAATGGCCCCAAAACCAACCGAAAAATAAGAAAAGAAAATGGGGAAAATCCAGAGGAGACCCGACCCAGACAGAAATTTAATTGCGGCGGCGACCCAAAAACAATCAAAAAAACTAGGGAACTTGGTAGATCTATTGATTTTCTGGCACTGCAAATATCTATGTATCAAACCGGATAGGGATCTCCGTGTTGTAATTTTCACATTTCAGCGCTCTTTATGATTATTTATTACCTTAATTTTTGATAAAAACTGGCGGCTGGCGAAGACAACGGCCACGTCTGCTTTTCCTTCTCTTAATTAATTTGCGACATTTAACGACTCCGTTTTCAGTTTATTTGTTGTTAAATAAATAATAAATTTTATTTGTATAAAATAGTGTTCTTAAAATAAATATATAAAATAAAGTCAGGAACAGACCTTCGAATATATTTCCTACAAATATGCAGTAAACTTAGACCTGTAGTAAATTTTCCAGCATGTTTAAAATCTTTTGAATTTAATATATTAAACGATACCAAAAATATATATTTTGCTTAATAATATAATATAATTATAATATATTATTATATATATTATTTATAATATTTGTATAAAATAGTGTTCTTAAAATATATCAAATAAAGTCAGGAATAGGCCTTCGAATATATTTTCTACAAAGATTTAGACCTGCAGTACATTTTCCAGCATGATTAAAACCTTTTGAACCTAATACAATATAAGTTACGTATACGTAATATATTAAACGACGCAAATTTCTTTTATTTCTCACAAAAAATATATATTTTGCTTAATAATAATTTTAAATGTTATAAAATAAAGCTGAATTTGCTAAATATTTAATGACATTTATGTAACGCTACATTTATGGTATGATAAATATTTATAATAAATATTTATAGTCCTTTTTTTAAGACTTTAAAATACAAACTAAAAATTTCATAGATAATTTTAAAACCTTTTAAGACAGACATTTTCGATGCCATTTGATACTCGCTACTATATACAGTCCCTGTAAAAGATATATTCCTAGGCTCACACGTGCTGCCTGCTGCTGCTGCCATATATTATTGCACGCCCAGTTGGCACTATAAAATGCGAATAATTAAAGTATATTTTTGAGTGGCGATTAATGCGAATGCGAATTGCGGATTGCGAATAAAATAGCAGCTTAGAGACAGGGAAGAGCCCAGAGCCGGAGCCGGAGCCGGCGAAATGTTGCCAGGGAAGCGACCGGCGACCGGCGAGCGGTCATAATCAGCAGCATACATAAATTACACAGACAAATGCACACCAGACGGCGCACACTGCATATATGTATATATGTATCTGTATAGTACGTACTATATACTGCTATATGCTATATATAAATTCATTATCGTGCATTTGAAATTCGAGATTTCGCCGCATGCTCTTTCGCTGATTTACTTATTTTAATTTTCGCACTCGCATACACTTTTTTTCCGTTTTATTTGCCCGTTCAACTTCCGTCCCCGAACTTTGCCGGGCTGCAGTTAAAACAATTTTATTTTATTTCATTTTATTTGATACTTTGCATCGCCTCTACAGAAACCCCTCCATACTCACTCGCATTTGTCATAAGTTATGCTCGTTGTTTTAACATGTCGTAAAAAACGCAACTAAAGTTGGTCCAAAAAAAGCGCCAATAACAAATGTTTGCTCAGTATCTGTCGTCGTAAAAAGTCGCGGATGACGTACAAATTTTGCACACTCGCATCGCGCCCTTGGCCCTCAGCACTCGAGAGTAAAGATTATGGGATGCTATGGTTAATGGGATTGTGGGATTAGGATTATGTCTGGGGCGAGATCACACACACAGTTCCGGGATCGAAAAGTGGGTTGGGATATAGTGAATGGAATATGTCAGGCAAGGGAATAAGGAATCAAAAGATATGAGAAACTTATCATTTTTAAAATTTATTATTATTTTAATATCACATAATTTGCTGAAAATAAAATCAGGAAATATTAAAGTTTTTAATGCAGTGTCATAGCACTATAATCAAATAGTATGACTGCAGTTTCTTAACTGATTTATAGATGGTAGGCTCTATGTAACTTGCAATGTTTAACTTAAACGACGTATAACGATACGACTTTTGTTGAGTGATAGTCGCAATATACATATATAACAGACGGAATTCTAATACGAAACGTTCAGATAAGATTACAGATCTAGAGAGATAAGGTCTTTCAGATAGAAGAACTAATAAAGAAGAGTGATGAGTAAGTAAGTAAATATTAGAGTAGCCAGACACTTTACTAAAGCTACGTACTCAGACACGCAAAAAGTGTTCCTAAGCAGTGCGAGAGAGCGAGAGGGTGACTATTGACTTCTCGTTTTGATTCAATGCTTAGGAACACTTTTCGTGAAGAGAAGATTTTGAAGGGGTATTCGTGAGGGGAATACTTAAGAATTGATAAAATTTTAATAGTGGAACGAGTTTATTTTATTTTTGGAACTAGTTCAATTTTATTTGTTGTTAGAAGATACTGTAATTACTTATTATTTGTTTTTCCTAGTTAAATATTAATGCAATAATTTGTATTTCCGGTGGCTACCGGTCTTATCTTTTTATGGCTCCCCGATTCCGTAGAGGAATCTTTGCATTATTGAGATCTTTTGCCACCTGAACATTTGGCTGAACAATACTGAACACAATTCACGCAAATGAATCTGCATATGATCTCATTTCTCGGGGGAAACATTGCCATATCTGCAACCGATTTCCTATAACTCAGGCTAAAAATAAATATATATTTTATCACATGCGTTCCTGAGAACCGACTCAAGTTTCCCCGCTTATTAATGCTCTACTGTAGTAAATAATATTTGCTTTTGTTTTTGTTCTTTTTTGGAATCACCCAACTCCGATAGACGATAGCGATCGCTGACATTTGATACACTCTCCCGATTTTTGTTGTTTACTTTTGTTGTTATTGCTGTTTCTGGGCGCCTCGCTCGCTTTTATTGCAGTTCCTAGTATTATTATTATTATGTCTTGGCGGCTGCCTCTTTGTTTATATTTTTGTTTCTGTTTCTGCTTCGGTTTCGGCTTTTGCCTTTGCATTTCGCTTGCTATTTTCTATTTTCTATTTTTGCAGCGCGTTTGTTTAGCATTTTTACGTAATTCCATTTCGCCTTCTACTTCGCAGTTGTTGTCGCCCTGCACTTTGGTCACCTTGTCTATCTGTCTCTGTCTCTACTCTCTGTTTTTCTATTTTCCTCTTCTTTTTTTTTGCGAATGTTTTTGCTTGGTTCTTTTTTCTGTGTGCATTTGGCAAATTAGCTGCGCCGCTGCCGGCGTCAACGCTGTAAAATGTCAACACACACGAGCTGCAGTTATCGTAAATTTCTGTTTGTTTTCCTCGTTACCCATTGATTGAGTTTCGGCATTTTGGGCTAAGGAAAAATAGAACAATATATTTATATTTAAATTAATATTTAATCTTATATATTTTAAAACAATGTAAACAAAATGTGAATTAAAAGAGCATAATAGGTATTATTATTATTAGTTTACTTATAATTTTGCAGACATTATCTACAATTATTTAACTATTTTTTCTGATATTATCATAAAATACTGCCTACACCCTCTGAATATAAAATATAACATTATTTTCTTTTGGCGTATAACCAAATATCCTGTAAATAACCATTAATTTATATTAAATGTAATACCCATTAAAGGATATCCCGTAGTCGCCTCGATTTCGTTTGTTTACTTTCCTCCAATTCGTATTTTTCCACGGATACGCTACCCTAAACGATGTTAGGGTATCTCCTTACAGACGACGGCACATTACCGTGCAAGTCTCCCTTTGTTCTATTTTTTTTTCGTCGCTTAATCAGCACTCAAAATGTGGGAACCACAGTGAGCCTTCCCCAACGCCGGCCGGGGTTCCTCCCTCTCCCTCCGTCTCCCTCGTTCCTCGCAGTTTCTGCGCCAAAAACAAATTCTGCGCAAAAAACGACAATACTCTCGGTTGCCCGCCCATTTCTCACAGAGCAGCGGCGCAACAGTTGTTGACACCGCGAGGCACCTTTTGAGGGCTGCTTTTTGTCACCCTTGATGCACCACCCCCCCCCCTGGGTACAGTGGGAGAAAAAAGGGAGGAAAAAAATACGGAGAAAATAATAAAAACATAAAAGAGAAAGTACAGAGTTGAAAATTAAATTTCCATCTGTAAATTGTCTTCAAATAAAGACTTGGGAATTACAGAGCTTTAAAAAAATAAGTTAAAATATAAAAAATTAAATAAAAGGTTTAGAAAAAATAAAATAAATATGAAAGATAACCGTTTTCGAACATAAAAATCAGGGATCGTAACAGTTATAATTTTTAAAATAAAAATTGTAAAATAAGAGTTATTTTTGATTAAAAAAAATAATTGCCTTTTTTCACCGTGTACCCAATGATAAGGGCTCTGTTAGGACTCTCTTCTGCGCTCTCTCTCTCTCTCTCTCTGCCCGCCTCTGCATCTGTTAATTAGCCATGCACGTGGCTTTTATGGAGCTTTAGCTTGGCGCCTGCTCCCATTCCCGGAGCCCGGGCTTTTTTCACCCCCTTTAACCCCTGACAGGCGCTACATAGTGCAGTCTCCGTTGCAGTCGCCGTTTACAGTTACGGCGATAAGCTGCAAGTGCCAGGTACGGGCACCGCCTAATAATCGCATTTTTATTTAATTTTTTCTGTATTATTTAGTTCTCGTATTTGAACCCATACCGTACCGTACCCCATGTGCCATATGCAAATGCAAGTGCGAAGGCACATGGAAAATAATGCACCGATGCCATATGCATATGCATGTGCATAATGCTCCTCTAATCGCATGCAAATGCGGGGCAGCTTTTTCAGCAAAATAAAAAAAAAACATCGGTAATGGTACACTATGCCTCGAGATTTTATTACATTTTTTAATATATTTTGCAGAGATTTAAATAAGCCCTATTTGCTTTATTTTCCACCTTAACCCTTATCCATATGCAATATATTGTTAAATTTTGTTAAATTTAAAAAATTTTCTCAGCCGAATGTTATACAGAAATTTTAAATTTTTGTTATTATTATAACAACTGTAATGGCTGGAATTAAGAATATTATTGCATTAAAATTATGTATATATTCCACACAAGCCTTTCACCAAAAAATTGTTTTTCAATAAATATTCTACTATGTATTTTAATTGAGCTTTCATTTAAATACTCATCGTCACTACGTTTACTGCCGTCCACAGTGATATAGATTTGCATATATTATTTTATTGCATTCGATTATGAACCTAAAAAAAAAACGATTATTAATAAGTGTAAGGTCTTTGCTCGCTTCTTCGTATTTAAATTTAAAGTTATTTCTTGAAATACTGAGCGATAAGTTAGGGGTTAATCGGAAATGTCACTCAAATATGGTGTTGCCACTTGTCCCTGGAGAGAGCATTCCCCAAATGAATTACCCCTCGAAAAAATGCAAAAGAATTATGATTTATTTCTGTGGAAATACGAAATAAATCAAGAAATGGCCAAAAAGATATTAAGCATGCTTTCAGATTCAAAATACTTTAAATAAATTATCTATTTTCGATCTTAAATATTAGTAAATAAATTAGCGCCTGGAAAAAAGTAGGAAAACCTTCATCGACACCTCTCAAAAATATATTTCCGCAATGTTGCCACTTTTACAGATTTTTGTTTGTTTTTGTTTTGCTTTTAGGAAAACAATTTCGCAAACAGCATTTGACTGCTAATTGGCGCTGTACTTGCTGCTGCTGCTGTTTGCTGTAACTCTTTTATCTCTAGGCCAGCTACAACACAAACATTAGCATTAACAAAGTCAAGTTCATAATTTCAATTTTCAAGGTTTTTGGTAAACATTTTTGCGCTGCGAATCAAAACAAAGCAAAACGGCAGAAAAGCAGAAAACAATGTAAACATTGCCTAGAAAAATACGCGCAAAAAATAAAAGTGTGCAAAAAATAATGGGGATCGAGAAAGGGTGAAGAGAAAGCTAGCGTCGGAGCTGTGTTTGTGTTTTATTTTGACTTCTCTTCTTTATTTCTTTTTTCTTTTTGCTCTTTTTTGTTTTGCCGGCTCACCATTCTCCACTCGTTTGTTTTGCTTTGGCCTTTTGTTTACGAGTGTTTTTTATGGCTGCGGGGCAATTATTGGCCCTGCACCCCACAGTGACTCTTCGATAACAGCGATCGATGCCGGAGATTTCGACTACAAACTAATTACAGTTCTCATTGAAGAGAATATACACTTAAAACAAAATTGGCCCTAAATTCAAGAAATTCGCCCTATTTTTGTCTTCCAGAAAGGCTAACCATAAATAGTAGGGTACGATTTTTCTTATATTTAGGACAAAAAGCTCTAAAAGTAAAGAACAACTTTCTAAAATCTAGAAAATTATTTCTTAAAAATAGCGTAAATTGGTCTAAATTTAAAGACAAATTTTCTTAGATTTAGGGCGAATTTCTTAAATTAAAATATACACATATACCAAAATCTTTGTACAGTTTATTTATATGGGTATATACACACTCTGCAATTGGATTGCAGACGTTAAAAAACTTTTTCTTATTTCTATGGCGATCTTGGCTTATGCTGACCGTTTCTGTAATATAGAAATTTATTTCTTATTTTAAGGTAAAATTCATTGTTTTTCGAAAAAGATTTCTTGTATTAAAAAAAATACATTTTTGGCGATTTTCTTGAAAATAGCACTTTTTTAAAAATAGCATTATGTAAATATGAATTCCGCTGTGCCAATTTGAGCTTAAGCAAAATTAGGATTAAGTTAGAGGAAATCTATGGTCACACTACCTTTTTAAAAACTGACAATTGGAAGCACTAACACGTGTTAAATAAACTGAACCTGAAATAAGCTGTAAGTAAGCAATGATCAGGGTTGTTATACATCTATATTCATCATTCATTCATCAGGGCTGCTATACATCATTAGTAGATCCAGAATAAAATACTTTGACATTTTAATAAAGCAGATTTCTTCCAAGTTTCAGCACTTGATTTTCGCACTTGATTTTCTCCTGGATTTGGATTGAACTTACACAAAAACTGCCAAAATGGAGTCTGCTATTTTGGAGATAATCAACGGTCTTCTGTGCACCGATACAGAGAAGATTCGCGCATCGACAGCCGCTTTGATGAAGGTCTACGAGGTACCGGAGAGTCTTCCGTGTCTGGTGCACATTGTGCGCACCAACCAGGAGTCCCAGATACGCCACTACGCCGCCGTGCTCCTTAACAAGCGACTGGGCAAGCGGGGCCAGTGGCTGACGGTGCCCGAGGAGCACAAGGCCGTCATCCAGAGGGAGATGCTGCAGGCCCTCATCGCGGAGAAGGAGAAGACCGTGCGGAACTCTGTGGCCCAGTTTGTGGGCAAGCTGGTGAGGCTTGAGGCGGATAACGCTGCCTCTTGGATGCCCCAGCTGGTGCACCACATCTTTAAGTGCTGCGGCAGTGCCGATCCCAGGGAGAGTGAGCAGGGCTCCTCGACCTATTGCACCCTGATTGGCGCGGCACCCAGTCAGTTCAGCGACCACATGGACACCAACTGTAAAGTGTTGGAGAGAGTCCTTTTGACCGCAGATGCCCGTGGGGAAATAACCACTCCCACAGTGGCAAATATGCTCACTGGAACCGGCTATCTGGTGCCCTTTATAGTCGGGAATCCTGCAACAGAGCAGCGGATGATCCGGATGCTGCCTTCGATCACAAAGGCGCTCCACGCCTTCGCCTGCAAAGGCGACGCAGACGAGTTTGTCCTGGTCTTTGAAATCTATGACAATATGGCACAGTGTGCTCCGCACCTGCTAAAGAACATCAAGCTTGTAATGGACTTTTGTCTGACGACGGTGGGCAACAGCCAGCTCGACGATGGCATCCGCGTTCAGGTCATGACCTTCGTCGGGACCATCGCGCGCATTAAGAAGAAGATCGTGCTCAAGCAGAAGCTACTGGCGCCCATTCTCTCCACCATCTTTGAGATCATCTGCACCGAGGGGGATCCCGACTACGACGTCCAGTACTCAGAGGAGGAGAGCTCCACAAACATCGTGGCGGGGGCTACCCAGACCCTGGACCTGCTGGCGCTGCACATGCCGCCCGAGAAGGTAATCAACCCCCTGCTGGAGCTGCTGGAGCCGGCCCTGCAGAGTCCGGAGCCAATGCGCAGGCGCGCCGCCCTTCTCAGCATGGGCATGATCTCCGAGGGGTGCTCCGAGACCATCTGCCAGAAGTACCTCGATGTCATGTTGAACATCATCCAGGTTGGCATCGCTGACAGCGCGCCCGAGGTGCGCGGGAGCGCCTTCTTCGCACTCGGCCACTTCTCGGAGTACCTTCAGCCGGAGATAGCTAGGTACGCTCCTGTGATTCTGCCCGTGCTGTTCGACTACCTGCAGCAGGTGGTGGTGGAGCTCAAGAGGGGTCACCCGGAGCCGAAGACCATGGATCGCATGTTCGACTGCGTGGACACGTTCTGCGCGAATTTGGGCGAGGACATCGTGCCCCACCTGCCTGTCCTGATGGAGCGCCTGTTCGAGATTCTGGAACCCCAGAACACGGTGCACATTCGCGAACTGGCCCTGTCCACAATCACCAGCCTGTCGGAGGCTGCAAGGGAGAACCTGGTCCCCTACTTCCCAAAAATCTTTGAGATTCTAAAGGTGTTTTTGCTGAAGGAGGTTCCGGAGGAGGTGGCGTCCATGCGGCTCCACGCGATGGACACTCTGGCCTCCATCACTCGTGTCTTGGGCAGGGAGCATGTCCTGCCACTGGCCAATGACACGAAGAACTACTGCCTCATGATGCTGGACGAGGGGCCGGACGATCCGGACTTTCGGCGCGGCATCTACGGCCTCCTGGGATCCCTCTCCGTGGTGGTTAACGAGAGCATGGCGGAGATCTTCCCCCAGATCGTACCGCGTCTTGTGCAGACGGTGGTCTCCACCGAGGAGATCGATCTCAGTCTCCCCGACCAGCCGGACCGGGAGCTGATTCTGGAGGCTGCAGCAGCGGAGGGTGAAATCGATCTGGACACGGACGAGGAGGACGATGACGACGAGGAGGAGTACCAAGTCGAGAATGACTTTATCGTGGAAAAGGAAGTGGCCATTATTACGCTGAAGGACTTCGCGGTCCACACCGGTGCCGCGTTCGTTCCTTACCTTCAGCTGGCTTTCGAGAACGTTTACAAGGTCCTCGACCACGCCTCTGAGTCTATTCGCACGTCGGCCTCCAACACCCTCTGTGAGTTCGTGGCGGCCATCAAGAGATCAGGTGACACCGCTGGCGTGTCCAGGGCCTGCGAGATCCTCTTGCCGAAGTTCGCGGCAATGATGCGCCACGACGAGAACGAGGAGGTGCTCATTCAGCTCCTCGACGCCTGCACGCAGCTGTTCCGTGAGAACAAGCACCCGGCCATGCCCAACCAGGAGTGTGCCGAGCTCATCTTCGACTGCCTCAAGGACACTCTGTCAAACCAGATGTCCTGTCAGGTGACTTGGCCCAGCGGCGACGGCGACGGCGGCGGCGACGATGAGGATGAGGACGATGAGGAGGAGGGAGAGTTTGCAGACATGATCCTCGATAGTGCCTGCAACCTGGTATCCGCATTCGGCTCTGTCCTTGAGTGCGAGACCTTTGCGGTGTACTTTGGCCGCCTATATCCCCTGCTGGCCAAAATACTGACCAAGGCCATGAAAACCAATCAGCCGGAGCTCAGGGGATATGTGTACGGGACTCTAGGCGACTGCCTCCACAGTCTGGGCAGTTGCTGTGTCCCTTACTTTGACGCAATCTGTCCCATGTTTCTTGCCGGGGCCCAGGATGCGGATGCCAAGTCGCGCCAGAACTCGTACTTCGGTCTCGGCGAGCTGGTATTACATTCCGAGGCTAGGTCTTATGGGTGAGTACTCTTCTGGGAAAATAGCAGGATCCTTTAATAATAATTCCACACCCCCTCAGATCGTATCCGGTCATCCTGCAAGCGCTTTCCGATGCCATCTTCAGGGAGAAAGTGCCTGCGGCCATTGACAACATTTGCGGAGCGGTGTCCCGCCTGATCCTGACCAAGATGGTGGCTGTGCCACTGGCAACTGTCCTGCCTGTGCTCCTGAACCACCTGCCGCTGCGTGAGGACTTTTCTGAGTATGACATTATACTTAGGACCTTTCTCCTGCTGTACGCCCGGGGCGGACCCAGCATCGTCGAGTATCTCCAGCAGATGGTGTACATCGTACTCACGGCGCTCCAGCAGAAGCAGATACTCCTAGACGACCAGATCGGCACCAGTGCCCTGCAGTTCCTAAACGCGGTCCGTGAGCAGCATCCGGACAAGTTCAACAATGTGGCCAACTCCAATCCGGAGATCTACGAATTTGTAAAGACTTTATAAGCGGCGAAACAACAGAACAACAACCGTCGCCCCAATGGGAGAGTATCTGTGAAAAATGATATGTGATATTTCCAGAATTAGTAATGTGCCAACAAAATTAACTGTTTAATGAGTATGCAAAATTATAGTTTCGACACTTTAACAGAATTACTGTACAGCTTATTTTATTTATACTCGTATCTGCGATGAGCGATCGCCAGCGGGTGATTTCCCCGCCGGAGAGTTTCGTGGAAACCACTTTTTCCACCGATAGCCCTGGCGCCTCTGTCTTGCCTCGCGTTTTGCGATAATTCTCCCAGCAAGCTTCAGGTTTCAGGTGTGAGGGGAGATCTTGGTTTACTCACTGCATTCCAGGAAAAAATATAGAAAAAAATAGTCACACGCACATAACTTAATAGGAAAGCTCTTTGAACTCTGAACGTGATATGCAAAGCTCCTATTTGATCGGTCTAAAGATAGATTTATCTGTAAGTATATACCTACATAGCGATAGTTATAAAATCCGCGATTGTTTAGCAAATTCCCCGTAAAAAAGCCGAGTCATGGGACTGGACTGCATTGAATGAACAGCGAGTGCACTGAATGAAATAAGGGGTAAATATTTACATTTAGGCGATGCCCTTTGGCGACGGACTTGAAAAATATTTGCACGTCTTGGGGGAAACAGCAATTGCCACTGTTCTGTATTCCCTCGATTTTTTATACTACTTTTTTTTTTAGCAGGGCGTGAAGAGTTATTTATTGGAAAATGGTCTAGGAAGTGACGCAAGACACGTGTTTGGACTTATCAATAAATTAACAGTATACAACATTGTATAGGCATTATCTAAGAGGTTTTCAGGGGAATTCAAAGTTTAGCTTTATTCAATTTATTGTTTTAGATAAAAATATAAATAAAGTGTTGCCTGATAAAAATTAAATTAAAAGGAAAGTGATTTAAATATTTGATATACCTTTTTAAACCTTTTTTAAAAATTTTATATGTTCTTATTTATTTATTTAAGGTCTTATTTATTAAGGTCTTTAGATAAAAGTATAAAGTGTTGGCTAATATAAATAAAACTAAGAAGAAACTGATTTAAATATTTAATATAAATTTTTAAAACCTATTTTTAAATTCTATTTTAAAGTATTTATTTAATTTAATTGTATTTATTTATTTAAGGTCTGGTTTATTAAGGTATTTAGATAAAAATATAAATAAAGTAAATGAAACTAAGAAAGTGACCTAAATATTTAATATACATTTTTAAAACCTATTTTTAAATTCTATTTGAAAGTATTTATTTAATTTATTTTTATTTTTTTATTTAAGGTCTTCTAAATATTTTGTTTAATAGAATAATAATGAAAATGATCATAT
The DNA here is from genome assembly GCA_008042535.1 of Drosophila tani. Classification (NCBI taxonomy): domain Eukaryota; kingdom Metazoa; phylum Arthropoda; class Insecta; order Diptera; family Drosophilidae; genus Drosophila; species Drosophila tani. The sequence continues at coordinate 51,083 of VNJO01000239.1, forward strand.
AAAAGTTAAATCATAAGGCTCTCCCCTTTTTCTTTAGTTTAAACTATTTCCCTGTCTTAAATTCCTGACTTTATGTAAAAATACTTATAAAAAGCAAGAAAATCAGTTATTAGTATACTGAATTAATTTTAAAAATCCTCAAAAATATATTTTAGCTTTAAAATCAAATACAAATAAAATAATTGAAAGCTTCAACAATCAGCAGTATCTCTGGTTGTAATCGCCTTTATGAAGCCCCGACTTACACAACAAATTGTCTAGCATCCGAAGCACTCTTTCCTTTCGTTTTTTCCATACGAGTATTTTGATTTATTTTTAAACACATTTCTTTGACTGTAATTGAGCTTCAAACAGACCTCGCTGACAGCTGGAAAAAATGCGAATGCCAAGTGTCAGCCGAGGGCAACTAAGATTCTGTTTGGCATTTGATGCTCCCCAATGGGAGTCGGCAACAAGTTATCGCCGGATGAGGTGTTGGATCACTTCCCTGATCTCGATCGACATATTTAGGACCCGCGGGTCAAGCATGTCTGGACTTCACCTCGCACACGTTGCTGCAATTAATTTTAATTGTCATTCGCTTCTTTTCCTCATTCTTCTTCATTTCTAATTCATTTCTGTTTCTTTTCTTTTTTTTTTGCAAAGTCTTCTCTTATCAAAATTAGGTCAAACTTGATGTAGGCACTTTTTGTTGATTAGTTACCGGTAGAAAAAAAAAAGAAAAAAAAAACGAAAAATGCGTCCACAATTTATGGCCAGCATTTGTTGCTGTTGCCATTGTTGTTGCCTCCGACGCCTCTGACTTTGTTGCCATTGGCTTTGCGTAGGGGTCTTCGGGGTGGCTTCGAGGGAGCGGCGGGCCCGGAGTCTTGAGTGAGTGATAAGAGTTCTTATCAACAAAAACGCTACAACTACAACTACAACGACAACGACAAAAACGAAACAAATCAGTTCTCCTTGAGCGCTGCTCGTCGAGTGGTTGCCGTGTGCGCGGCAATCTCGCACTATGCTCACCTCTACACGGCAAGAAATGTGGGGTAATAAATTATATATAAATAAATAAATAATAAATAAAAAAACAATTACCTTAGCTTCTTATACATTTCTAAATTAATTTTGTAATTAATTTAAATTTTCTTGTATCGATTCGAGTGTCCCGCAGCCGGGGAAAATGACTAAAGGATAAGTTTAATTTACATAAAAAGAGAATATATAAATATAATAATGTTTTTATTTTAATATATAGGATATACTGTCCAACATCAAGGCTTACAATATTAGTTTTTATTTGAATATATAGGATATATATTCGACTGAGAAAATCCTATTGCTTCTTAATATGAAAATCTAGAGACAATAAATATATACACAATTATTTTCAATTATTTTCCCTTCTTCCCATTTAAAAACTACAACTACTTGAATAGTTAATATATAAATATAATCATTATAAAATATAGATAACAAGATGTAGCATTATATTTAATATTTAAATTTCTTAATTTTTCCGCAAATATAATATTTAAAAATTGACAATGTTAAAACCTTCTGCAAGGAACACTTAGAAATTTTCGAAAAGTATACTAAAACCTTAATAAAAAATCTTTTTTTTCAGTGCCCACCCAAAACCCCCAACCCAGAATTTTTTGTGAATTTTTGTTAGAAGCCAGCAAAAAAAAATGGAAAACGGTTCCTTAACATTGAATTCGTGATAGTTTCTGTGTGCAGATAAAATATTTTTGCAATGCGCCTGCTAATTGAGATAAGGGGACTCCGGGCCCGGGCCCCGGTATTCGGTATTATTTATAGGCCATACCAGTCACATGCCCGGAATAATGAATCTTGATTGGTGATCATTTTCCGGGCCTATAAATCTCGTGTCGAAGCCAGGGGGATTTCTGGCTCTGGCTTTGGAGTCCGCCGGAGTTAGATGGGGTTTGCTGCTGCTGCTGCGTTCTACTTACACGAACGATAACCCCATCAAAGGTCAGCAAACGAAATTTCAATTAAAAAATCTGTAAAGTATTACATTTTGGTGAAATTATTTCTAGAAGAAGCCAAGTAAAATAATTAGCATGCGACCTCTGAGCCAATCCTGCACATGATTGATAGCTAAAAATTATCAAGAATACTTTCTGGCGAAATATTTAAAGAACTTTTGTAGGCATTTGGTTTTTGGGAGGCCATAAATCATAATTAAAGTAGGACTTGAGCTTGGTAAAACCAAATCTTAACTTAAAACGTGATTTTGACGGGGCCTTAAAGGGGGTTTACGAATATATGATGGTGGGAAAAGTAAAACAAATATATTTTTAAGACATTACTGTGAACTTAAAGATTTATAATTAAAATAGTTTGATTCAATGGATTATAATAGCTGAAAAATATTGAGAATTACATTTATGGTTCAGTGGCAAGAATAATAATAATAATTCTCGTATAAAGCATTTTTACCTATAATAAAAATTAGTTAATCTGTGAGAGAGGATTTTTAAGGAAAAATGGATTTAAAATAAGAAAATACGTACTCAATACGTATTATAATAGTTGAATAATATGGAGAATTTATTGTTCAGTAACAAAAATAATAATTATAATTCTCGTTTAAAGCATTTTTTCCTATAAAAAAAATTAGTTAATCTGTGAGAGAGGATTTTTAAGGAAAAATGGATTTAAAATAAGAAAATACGTACTCAATACGTATTATAATAGTTGAATAATATGGAGAATTTATTGTTCAGTAACAAAAATAATAATTATAATTCTCGTTTAAAGCATTTTTTCCTATAAAAAAAATTAGTTAATCTGTGAGAGAGGATTTTTAAGGAAAAATGGATTTAAAATAAGAAAATACGTACTCAATACGTATTATAATAGTTGAATAATATGGAGAATTTATTGTTCAGTAACAAAAATAATAATTATAATTCTCGTTTAAAGCATTTTTTCCTATAAAAAAAATTAGTTAATCTGTGAGAGAGGATTTTTAAGGAAAAATGGATTTAAAATAAGAAAATACGTACTCAATACGTATTATAATAGTTGAATAATATGGAGAATTTATTGTTCAGTAACAAAAATAATAATTATAATTCTCGTTTAAAGCATTTTTTCCTATAAAAAAAATTAGTTAATCTGTGAGAGAGGATTTTTAAGGAAAAATGGATTTAAAATAAGAAAATACGTACTCAATACGTATTATAATAGTTGAATAATATGGAGAATTTATTGTTCAGTAACAAAAATAATAATTATAATTCTCGTTTAAAGCATTTTTTCCTATAAAAAAAATTAGTTAATCTGTGAGAGAGGATTTTTAAGGAAAAATGGATTTAAAATAAGAAAATACGTACTCAATACGTATTATAATAGTTGAATAATATGGAGAATTTATTGTTCAGTAACAAAAATAATAATTATAATTCTCGTTTAAAGCATTTTTTCCTATAAAAAAAATTAGTTAATCTGTGAGAGAGGATTTTTAAGGAAAAATGGATTTAAAATAAGAAAATACGTACTCA
>VNJO01000252.1:0-35306 GCA_008042535.1 Drosophila tani
AATTTTGTAAATTTTACATTTTACATGTAGAATTTTACATTTTCATATAAATCGACCGATCGCTTCTATGGCAGCTATATGATATAGTGGTCCGATCTTAATGAATTTAAAACCGTAATTCTAGAACCATAAAATACTGCTATATCTCAAAATTTGTTAAAATACGTTGAAAAACAGAGAAGTTAAAATTTTTTTTACATTAATTTCGCCATCATTCCTATGGCAGCTATAGGATGTAGAAGTCTGATTCCGGTCGTTCCGACATATATACTGCGTGCTAAAGAAATAGGACTATGCTGACAATTTCAGCTCAATAGCTCAAAAACTGAGAGACTAGTTCGCGTAGAAACCGACAGACGGACAGACAGACAGACGGACATGGCTAGATCGACTCGGTTGGTGATGCTGATCAAGAATATATATATTTTATACTTTTTTCAGGGTAGAATGTATATTTGGTTTGTTGACAGCAAAATTTAAATTTAAAATACGTGTATGTATATCCTCATTATTATAATATTGGATTAATATCTCGTAGATACCATATTTTTTTTCTTTTTCATTTTATTCATTTATTCTTATTTTTTTTATCTTTTTTTTTTTTTTTTACTTTTTACAAATCCAAATCAAACTTATTTTATGACTTATTAAGGCTTGTATAAAAGTTGTGTGATTTTTTGTGCTCGCGGAATTTCTCACTTAAAACTTTCGGAGGCTTTGTTTTTTTAAGCTCACTTACGACCATTAAATCGAAAGTAAGTGTTCGGGTGCTGAGAGATACACTTCGCCGTCATCCAGTATTTAATATAAGCACTAAGCAAGAAATATATAGAGGCGTCAAACAGCAAAAAAAGTGCTATCAACCAAACGGCTGAGCCTGGAACCCCAGAGCAGCCGAACGAAATGTCTAGAACCCCGAGTGCGTTCGGCTGTTTCGAGATCGAAGCGTTTGTTCGAAAGCAAGCACAACAAGAAACCGATTTTTAGTCGCAGATCTTCTTGCTTAGTGATATAAGCAAGCCTGATCAAACATCTGTAGGCTAGTGTGATCGACAGAGATTAGTTATGAATTATAATTGCTATATGAAGGCGGCATTCTGGCTGGGATATTCCACAGTCGTCCGCCAAACTTTTATGCATTAATTATTCATAAGATAATGATCTTCAAGCCGTTATTTAAATGACTAAACACATTCCAGGTGTTGCATAATATTTGCATGAGCAAGTAGCAGCCGCCCGAAGAAATGTTCTCAACTTGGACTATCTAAGCACCCAGTCAGAGTCAGTCTACAATTGATCGTATTGGCCAACGGTTTACATTTCCCAATGGATTTCAGAACTGCTTGTTTGATTTGCCTCGCGGCCATTCTGTTCCTGAGTCTGCAAAGCTGCAGTGGCAGAGAGTAAGGTTGATAATAAAAGACAAATGGGCGTCTATATAAGGTGTGCCTTACTTTCAGATACCAGTTTATCCCAGCCCGCTGTGTGGAGCAACCTGGACTGGATCGTCAAATTGGTGGACCTCTGAGTTTGTGCACCTTTCCGCCATCGTACCACTCGCCCAGTGCCGAGGACATTGAGGCCGTAGTTAAGCATATAAAAAGCTTAAAACTGGATTGAGGAACGCAGAGGGTATTAGGGAACTTTACACTTTATATATGCATCCAAGCAGCAATCAATAAAATTAACTATTACATTTGTATTATTATTTAATTGCTGGCGCGCTTCGCCTGCCCAGCATGTTGTTGCATACGCTTCTCGATTTCGGGCCGGAAGTGACGGATGAGACCCTGGACTGGCCAGGCGGCACCATCACCCAGCGCACAGATGGTGTGTCCCTCAATTTGTTTCGAAATCTCCCAGAGCATGTCGATCTCAGCTGGTTGCGCGTCTCCCTTGACGAAGCTAAAACGATCAAAATATTCTTACAATATTAAAATATAACTTATAATCCCTGTGATCCTTACCGCTCCATGATCTTGTTCATCCAGCCAATGCCCTCGCGGCAGGGCGTGCACTGGCCGCAGCTCTCGTGCTTGTAGAACGAGATCAGCCTCGCAATGGCCTTGATCACATCCGTTGACTTGTCCATGACAATGATGGCCGCCGTGCCCAGCGAAGTCTGGGCGGCGATCAATCCATCGAAATCCATAATCACATCGTCGCAGACGTTTTTCGGTATGATGGGTGTGGAGGAACCGCCGGGAATGACACCCAGCAGATTATCCCAGCCCCCAGTGACGCCCCCACAGTGGCGTTCGATTAGCTCCTTCAGCGGTATGGACATTTCCTCCTCCACAGTGCAGGGCCTGTTCACATGGCCCGAGATGTTGAAGAGCTTGGTGCCCGAGTTACGGGTGCGACCGAAGCTGGCGAACCAGGGACCGCCGCGGCGACAGATGCTCGGAGCGACGGCCACAGTCTCCACATTGGTAACAGTGGTTGGGCAGCCGAAGACACCAACATCAGCGGGGAATGGCGGCTTCAAGCGCGGCTTTCCCTGCTTGCCCTCCAGCGACTCGATCAGGGCCGTCTCTTCGCCACAAATGTAGGCGCCAGCGCCTCGATGCATGAACACATCGAAGTCGTATCCCGTTCCGCAGGCATTCTTGCCAATCAAACCGGCCTGGTAGGCCTCGGCGATGGCCAGCTGCATGTTGGACGCCTCGTTGTAGAACTCTCCGCGAATGTAGATGTAGGCGGCCTGGGCGCCCATGGCACGGCCGGCAATTAGACAGCCCTCCACCAGCTTGTGTGGGTCGTGGCGCATGATCTCGCGATCCTTACAGGTGCCAGGCTCACCTGGTGATCAAAAATAGTTCAAATTCATAATAAATCTCTTAGGAACACATCTCTTAGGACAATTCTCACCCTCATCGGCGTTTACAACCAAGTACTTGGGGCGACCATCGCCGGGTTTGTTCATGAACGACCACTTCATGCCACTGGGGAAGCCAGCGCCTCCGCGGCCACGCAAGCCCGAGGTCTTGATCTCATTGACAATCCAGTCCGGACCCTTTAGCACAATCTCCTTGGTCTTGTACCAGTCGCCGCGCTTCAGGGCGCCCTTCAGCCTCCAGTCGTGGCGTCCATAGAGGTTGGTGAAGATTCGATCTTCATCGGCCAGCGGACCGAACTTGGTCTTGGTCTGTGGCGGCGGTGTTCCGGGGGGAGGGGCCTGGTTGCTCTGGAGCCGCTGAAGCTGCAGGCAGCTGGCCGGCACAGCCGCAACTGCAATGCACAAATAAGGCAGGCAAATCAATAAAATGCGCAGAACCCTCTGCTATATCTTTGTTTTGCTTTGCGCAAAAATTACATAATTTCGTTGCAAGCAAATCGATTGTTTCTGCAGGTTGCAAGTTATTCTAAGAACAGCCACAACCCCCAAGTACAAGCTAATGTCACTGCTAATCTTCTAAATACGGATTCTGATTGATTCAATTACCAATTTGCGGTTTAGTTAACAAATTAAATCGCACAAGTGCAGACATTTTCCGAACGACTGACAGCTGAATGTGACGTTTGCGGTTGCCAGATCGTCAAAGTATTATGGAGTGTATAATTAATAGGGTTACTCGTGTGCGAGTAATTGAATGTTTTCGCTTCCGAGTACTAGTTGTGACCATTTTCTTAGCTTATTTCTATAATTACTTGATAACAAGATACTAAGAAGATCATTTCGTAATATATTATATATTATTATTTTCTTACAAAATAAAACTGATCAGATGACCGCTTTTTTTTTTTTTTTGTGATTTATTACTGTGTTAATTTACACAGTGTATATTGTATACTGTTACTATATATAGTAACTTTTACAATAGTGTAGGCAGGTGTTCAATGGATTTTAAAATATTTTGTAGTAGTAGAAAAGTGTTATGGGTTACGAATTTGTGGAGTGATTTAGGCCATGTGGAGGGTTTTTTTTTTTTTTTTTTTTTTTTTTAAGTTCTGTGTGGTAGATTGATGGGATGGGTTCTTTTGAGTCTTCTTCTGGTTCTATGTTCCGTGAGTCTTCTGGCGAGTATATTCGGATGGTTTCTCAGTTTCTTGAAGTATGTTTCCGCATGAGAGTTGATAACGTCCCCAACAAGAGGGACTTTGAAGTCCCTGGCCAGGTTAATGTTCCGTATGTACCACTCAGCTCCTGATAGTCTGCGTAGTGTCTTGCTTTGGAATAGTCTGATTTTGTTTAAGTTGATTTTGGCGGCAAAACCGTACACTTGTATGGCGTATCAGAAAATTATACCGAAATATTTTGATATAATATTAGGAATATAAAGTTAATTTCAAGGTAAATATTTGTAACTTGGTATTTTGTTTATTATTAACTTTTTTTTTTTTTAAATAATTTTTTACACATATAATTTTTAAATTTATAAAATTACCTCTAGCCAACAAATAGCTAAAAGAGAAAATAGTTGAGAGGAGTACCCCCAATTTGAATGTATCCGAAGAGTAGGCGGTGCTGCCAGACTTCAGAAATAGTCCACTTCCACAACAGCTGACAGCAATACAAACGCAGTGCAACCATTATTTGTTGTTTATTTAGTTAAAAAATGGCCCAAAAAACGAACAATGATACAAATACCGGAACTAGGACCGAAATAGTTGATGAGGTGGATGCAAGTGCTGCCACTCCCACGCTGCAGCTGCGTTTGGAGCAGCCGCGGGATGAACGCCGGGTGGTATTTCACGAAGGAGTCATTGACAACGAGCATATGAACCGGAAGAAGTCCAAGTGTAATCTCTGTTTACTCACCTGGCTTGAGGCAATGGCTAACCCATTTTAAAAATCTCTCCAGGTTGCTGCATATACAAAAAACCCTTGGCTTTCGGCGAGAGTTCCTCGGAGGATGACGAGGATTGCGAGCATTGTTTCGGTCATCCCGAGAAGCGAAAGAAGAATCTTAAACATAGTCACAATCACGACCACGACCACGGAGACGGCGGCGACGGCGACGGCGACTCTTGCCCAAATTCAAGACTACCGGACGAGCCATCGACATCTGCCCAGGCTGTGGAGCCCAGGCCGCCTCCAGCCGAGCCCGTTGAAGAGCAGCCGGCAAAACAGTCTGGGAATTCGTAAGGCGAACACCATTTAATAAAAACCTTTAACAACACGAAACGAACTAGCAGCGACCAGTAAAGTCTTTAAACAATAAAGCATTAGGATATACGGCAGGCACAGGGATTTTGATTTCGGCGCAATTCATCCTCAGTTCTTGGGCTTGAGCTCGAAGGACTCGCTGACATTGATGGGGATATTGAACTCCCTAGCCTTGGCCCGTGATCGCCAGACCTATGAATGAATTTCATTTGTTAGTCAGCAAACTTCAGCAATGATATTGCTTCTGTGCTTTAGAGGTGGAGAAACATCGATGAAAACATCGATGCATCGATGTTTTTTAAATGTTAGGGATCATCGATGTTTTTTTGGGAAACATCGATGTTTTTGTCACATCAATAGAGTAGGAAAAAAAAAATTTAATTTATTTTTGAGGGATTTTTTTTCTGTTTTCTTGAAAACATCGGAAAACTTCGATGTTTTTTTCATCGATGTTTTTTTTTTTAAACATCGAAAAACATCGATGTTTCTCCACCTCTACTGTGCTTACCTTGATTGTGTAGTCATCGCTGGTGGTCACCAGCATCTGAGAGTCGCGCGGATTGAAGGCCACGCTGTTCACCACATCCGAGTGCTTGAACTTGGCCAAACTAATGCCATAGTATCGATCCCACAGATAGGCATGCTGATCCTCCGCCCCACTGGCCACATACTCCTCGCAGACATCGAGGAAAATGAAAAAGCACTCGGTGCTGGGCGTGTAAGCCTTGTGGGCACGCAGCATGTTGCCCACCCTTTTCAGAGTCATCAGGTCGATGACATGAATGTCTATCTCCTGGGCAATGGGCGGCGGCTCGAGGGGATTAGTGATGACATAGTTCTTGGGCCAGGGACGCGTGTTCACATACAAGTAGCGATGATCCGGGCTCAGTGCCATGCCTATGATGTGGCCATGCAGATCAATCACCTTGTCCACCTGATCGAAGCGATCCTTGACGGACTCGTAGTCCCACCAGTCGGGATCGGTGCGCGGCGTGTGCTGCTGCTGTTGCTCGGCAGCCCGCTTGGCAGCTATTCTCTCCTTGAGCGAGGGCCCGGGATCAAGCTTTTTGGGGAAATACACGTTCCCAATGCGCTTGAAGCCGATCTGATGTGGCGTAAAGGTCTTGGAGCCCGTCGAAAAGATGAGATACTTCGGTATGCTGTTCTCCATTTCGTCGTATTCCTCGTGCAAGTCCATCGAATCGTATTCCTCGTCGTCGTCGTCGTTATCTTCGTTCGGACCATTCAGAGAGGCGACGGCTTTTCTGTATTCCTCCAGATAGTGAATGGTGGCATCACCGGGACGCGTCCTCGAACGACGCTCGCTGATGTCCGGCAAGTAGTTCTCTTCGGGAGTGGCGCTTCTTGTTCGTCGCAGGCTGGCCGCATGCGACAAAGGGTTCCCGCTGGACTCTGGATCATTTCGGGGCGGTGAGAGCAGCGTCGCCCTGTGAGCAGCGTCGTCTGACCTCACCAACAAGGGATCATTGCTCTCGTCTAGCCATGGGCACCTGGCCACCATGATGGCGCGCACCGAGCTGGCATTTCGATTGTAGAATTTGTACAGTTGACTCATGATCGGCACGTGCTCCGAGTCGATCTCCTGATTGGCCTTGTTTAGCCACAGAACCGACGTGCTGACCAAGTGCGCCAGCCAGTGCAAGTCACCTGAGATCAGATATTGGTCGCTAAACCATGTGCCAAAGATGTCGTACGGTCGGTTGACCACCCGGCAGCGGAGATGAGACTCAGTGGCTCCCAGATAGAAGACTGCAATCTCCCCGGAAGTGGACTGTGGCGATCCAAAGTGGACGCCGGAGACCAGGAGCAAGGTGTCGCTCTGATTGAACTGTGAGTATTGCGAGTACTTCCAACTGAACTGCTTCATGTTGTGCGCATACTTCTCCGAACACGGATGCTGAGAATTCCAGATCTACATAGGAGCAAATACGGATTAATCTCGCTTTTATATGTTATGTTATATGTTGAAGCCACTTACTATCACATAGCCGTCCTTGGAGCAGGTGGCAAACATTTCCCCGTTGTGGGCGAAGCTCACATGCAGCACCTGGTGCGTGTGACCGTGGTGGTTCTCCTCCGTCGGCCCCAGTCGCTGGGCCTGGACGAAGGGTATGTGCGTGGACAGACGACGATACTCCGACCGCCAGCTCTCGGCGCCGGGCTTAAGGGGAACGCTGGGCGAAGCTCTAAAGTGCTCCTGGAACTTCTGGCGCCACAGCAGGTCGTCGTTGGCAATGCTGTTCCAACGCCGACAGCAGAGACTGGCTTGAAGAAGGTCGGGCACGCTCAGCTGCTCAAAGATCATAAGCAGCGCGGGCTCCGGCAGGGCCCACCATCCGAACGGATCCACATCGCTCTCCTCGTCCCCGGAATTGGCTGCATTTTGATCTTTTACCAGTCTGGCCTTCTTAAGGGTCACTTCCATTGGACTTTTCGAGTTGACGCAAGCCCAGGTTGCCTCTGCAATTTTTATCAGGCGTTCCGCGGCGATTGAGTTTGTGGTGTAATAACCGGTTTCTTTGCCCTGGTTTTTGTTTGCTCGAAATTAATATAACTTTCTCCTTTATTGTTATTGTTTTCCTTTTCTTTATTTTTGCCAATCAGCTGTGAGGCCTTGACGCTGCGATGAGAAATAGCGTTAACAGAGGGCTAGATAACATTGAATAATAAACCAGAGTTGTTTCATTTCTCTACTAAACGTATCAGGGCAACCCTGGCATTTGTTATCATGAAATAAAAAAAACTAGTGGAAAATAGCTTTAAAACTATGTACTTATTTGCCACTCCGAACTGATTCAAACGGCCTTTTTAATAAAATATATAAACAATAGCGAGTTTAGTCGCAGAAGCTAGGCCAATTGGCAACAGCTGAGGAAACAGCTGTTTCATATAATTCAACAAGTGATACTTATCGTCGTTTCCTATAATGCTTAATGTTAGAAAAGATAAATATCTTTTTAAAATTAAAATAATGTAGCAATCTGTATATTTAATATAATTCGTCTGAAAATCTAACTGACGTTGGTTTGAACGCAACTGGTAACGGCGCCTATGAACCAGTGTAGGTACCAGTATTGAGTGGATACAAATATTCCAGTAACGAACTATTATTTTGTCTATTTAGTTGAATAGATTTCGTCATCTTCTATTGTATAAAAGATATGTTCTCTAATAGAATTCGTGTATGCTGACGTTGGTTTGAGCGCAACTGGTAACGGCGCCTATGAACCAGTATAGGAACTAGTAGAGATCAGTATTGAGTGGATAAAAAGTTCCAGTAACCAACTAGTACTCAACTATAAAAAATGCGCTAGTTGTTGGTTTATATGTGTATGTATATGAAATGTACTATTTAGTTAAATAGATTTAGTTATCTTCTATTGCTTAAAAGGCATGTCCAAAACTGTTTCTGTATTGGCTACCCTATATACCCAAAGTTCACAGGAATGCAGGGCACGATTCTATGTTAACTTACAGAATGTAAGCAAAGCCAGGTAACAGTCACCGGCTATGTGATTTTTGTAGACACCCAAAATTATTCCCAAAGAATAGAAAATGCCGGGGGGCGTGGGCTCCTTCAGCCACAAACAGTGAGTTTATGCAAATGTACAGAGATGTGAACTTCTAGCAATGCTACGTTCCTCGCAGCATCTGGCAGCGGCTGTTGCGCTACTGGAGTCCACAGAGCAGCGACCGGGCCGGATCGTACAGCAATCCTTTGGTGATTGCGGCAGCCGTGAGGACACCGAGCGCACCCTGCCGAGGGGAGGAGCAGCAGCTGGCGGGGCTGGTGATCGACGAACTGGCCAAACGCACCACTGTGCCACGCGAGGAGTTTAACAAGCTGATCTTCTGCTCGTCCTCCAAGAGGCCGGTGTCTGAGTGCAAGGAGCACCTCTCCAGTGTGGCCAAGGAGTTGGGCTTCAAGGGCGAGACGCTCGCCCTGCAAGACGACATTTGCTCCATTAGTGGTCTCCAGATGACGCTGGACTGCCTTCAACGCGGCGACGACCAGTGGATCATCACGGGCGATACCCGGCGTCAGGTAGTCCAGCCAGAGCACGGAGTTCTGGCAAACGAACTGATGCCCGTTTATCCGCCCCGGATCCCTAAGCGACTGGCAAAGGATAACGAGGCCCTGCAGCAGCCGCCACCCACCCTAGGAGCTGCCGCCCTCGCCTGGACCACCCAAGAGGCGGCACAACGTCTGCATCTCCAACCGCTGGCCCTGCTGCGAGAGTTTGCGGTGGAGGTGGATCACGAACAGGCCATGTTCCGCTTGAGCGGAAGGAATCCGATCACACCCAGTGAGATCCACACGTGGAACCTGGTCACGGGAACCCAAAATGACATAACGGAGAGCATTCCGAACGCCAACCGTCTGTGCACCCACGACTTTAGGCAGGTCACTGCCAGCCACCTACTGACGCATATGGTCCACTCACTGCCCACCGGTGGACTGGGATGCGCGTTCATGGGCATGCCCGATGGCCGCTCCATAATCATGGTTCTCGAAAAGCTGTACGTTCTATTATGACCGACCTTCTTTGACCTCGACCTTTTTGTTTAAAATCCCATTTTATCCTTTCAGTGCCACCAACATTGAACAGGTTGACGGTCGGCCCTTGCTCACTCTCTACACGCGCGATCCCTGTCCCATGTGCGATGAGCTAGTCCAGCGGCTAGAGCAAGAGTTCCCTGGTCAGTATCGGCTAGAAAAAATTCACATCGACCGCAAGGAGAACGTTCGCTTCCTGAGGCTCTTTCGGCATGACATTCCTGTTCTGTTTCTCAACGGACAGTTCCTCTGTATGCACCGATTGAACGAGGAAGCCTTACGGGAGCGCCTGCAGGCCCTGCTGAACGCTCAATATTACTAGGTAGTCCTGGAGAGATTTGGACAAAAAAAAAAACGTGGAACGTGGCTTTAATTCATTGATTCCGGATGGGAATGAAATTGTTATCTGTATATACAGTAAATCCAAAATTTAAAATACAGTTTAATCTGATATCCTCAGAATTATAGGAATAATACAAACAAATACTGTGCAACATTCTGAATTTCCAGACTCCGAACTAGACGCGAGGCAGCAGCTTTTCCTCGTCGTCGCCGCCTCCTCGACTCCTCGACGTTGGCACCGACTTGGAGGAGGGGTCGTAGCCATACAGAAAGATGGAAGCAATGACAAGGCCGGCACCGAGGCTGAACTGGAGCGTGAGATTAAAGTTGAAGATGTATATGGAGGCCACGCAAGAGATGATTATGGCCAGCGAGGTGGCGAAGCCCTTGAGGATGTTGTCGGCATACTTGACAACGACGGCAACGATTAATCCGCCGCCGGCCTGCAGCAGCACCAGATACCAAACGAACAGATCGTAGCCATGAAAGAAGCCCTGGTCGTAGATCCTGCTGGCATCGTTCACGAAGCAGGTAAGCAGGCCGAACGGAATGCTGAGCAGACTGAGCTGCACATTCCTCATCCACACGGAGATCTCGGAGCCCTTGAGGATTTTCTCGAAGTAGATCCCCGCGAAGCCGGATAGGAAGCAGGCGCCCAAAGCCGCCCACAAGCCCAGCATCCTGTTCTGCTCCGGTGCCTCGGAGGCAGCGGCGGAGCTACTGCTGGGACCCTCCGTTTGAGCCAATTGAACCAGGACAATACCCATCACCAGGAGCAAAAGGGCACCCCATTGGGTCTGGAGCAGCTTGCGATGCAGTATTACCACCGCGAACATGGCCGTAGTGAGAATCTTCAGCTGGTAGGTCACTTGGTAGGTGGCCGCATCCAAATGCGAGGCGGAGACGTACAGCAGGTTATTCTGGACGATGTAGACCAGCGATGGCACACACACCTTTAGCGTGTCCACTGGGTTCGCAATAATCGTCTTATGCAGGGAGCGAGCGAATTTTTGCACATCCTTGCCCTCCTCGTTGAAAACCAGGAACAGGCACGTGATCAGCTTGGCGAGCTCTGCCATCAGCACAGCCGTTGAGCTAAGGAAGATCTCGCCTGGCCGGGTGCGGGCATAGCGCATGCTGAGGCCCAATACAGCATTCTGGAGCGTGAGGGTCAGCAGGCTGATGTACTTCAGCGTGTTGGTATTCGTGTGTATTGTGTTCATTGTGCTCCAGATCGGGTTTGCCTTTTATTCCGATTCCAATTCCTCAGAGCAAGGGCAAACAATGGAAGCCGAAGAGGGAAGCAAGCAAATCTCGAGATGCCGAACCCTTCAGAGACACCTTTCCAGCTTTCCAGTCTTAGTTGCCCCAGCGCTTGCTGGCTAACAAAGATTCAACGTTTATGACCAACTTGTTGAGGTTGGCAATGAAAAAGAAGACGACACGTAAACAAATCTGCGCGGTACACACCGATTGATCGCCGAATTTGAATCAGTGCATCGGAAGTTCCATCAAATCTGGAGTACAAACTAATGCCAAGCAATTATGTGAATTTCAACCAACATCCGCATATTTGGAAAACAACCTGTTAAGGTTTATAATATTAAAATAAAAAAAAAGAATTAATTTATATTAGAAATCCAGATTAAGGGCTTCGAAAATATGTTTATATAATTTGGGGAGTAGTGCTGTCAGCTTAAAAATAAATGTATAATACTTTAATTTGGTCAGGAATCTTTACTAATTAATTAATAACAATTTTAATTATTCTTGGTATGAAGTTGGAAAGCTACGAGAGATATAGGAAAGTTAACAAGTTAATTGTAAAAACAAAAATCCTTCATCATTTTCTTGTCATCGCTCCACGAAACGGAAGTGTGAATGAGCTGTCAACAATTTAATATCGATTGGTCGATGATTTCTATGTATCGATACTATCGTTTCGAGTCCGGCCCAGCTCTTCTTCCCATTGAGAGTAAAAAAAAAAGGGACTGCAGGTGTTAACGTTTTTATTAAATTCGTACTGAAAGTATTGGACTTGGCACTATTTATCTGTGAAGGAGCAATTATCAAAGAAAATGGCACAAATGGACATGGAACTGAAGAAGGTGAGCGGACGGGACAGCCGGTCTCCAGGGTTCTTGTCGGCATGAAGCGCGTGCTTGCCTCGCCTTGCCCCTGCCAAGGGTATTTCTCATAGCCATCTGCTTTTCCATCTGACAATGCACAGGCCTTCACAGAGATGCAGATCAACAAGCTGGAGACCACGAAGAAGATCAACATGATAGACATGAAGTGCGATATGGTTAAAACAGGAAAACACAAATACCAGCTAACGGAGAAGGGCACCAGCAGTCTCTCCGACGATACGAGGTGACTTCAAGCCCAGAAACCTGTCGGGATTTTCATACTAACACTGGGTTTCTTTTGCTTTAGAGTATATCAATCCGTGGGACGGATGTTCCTGCTGACCGATGTGCAGAACATGCGTGAGGATCTGAAGGCCAAGCAGGAGAAGTGCGACAAGGCAATCGAACTGCTCGAGAAGAAAAAGGAATTTCTCCAGAAGTCTCTCAAGGATCAGGAGGATGGTCTGCGGGAGTTGGTCCAACAGCGCAAGGAGGCCGACGTCGGTGCGAAATAAGAGATTCCATCCTGGCATTTAACCCACTCCTCACCGCGATCCATAAGAGAATACAATGTGCTTATTTATTTTCAATATAATTGTCCAAATTAAAGTTGGCATAACTAACAAACTCGTTGCCCAGATTGCGCTCGTGCTCCGGCCGAAAGTTGCACTTGTGCACCGGCAGGCTGGCGATTAACCATGGCTCCACTACCTCCCCGGAGCAGAAGATTAGCTTGGACTCTTCGGGATCGCGCTGGAGTTTGGTGATTATCTGGGACATTTTGGCAATGCATTCCTGGGACAAAAAGGGCGGATCGGCCACTATGAGGTCGAACTGCTTGTGGTGTTCCTTGAGGTAGTCCGGATTGTTATCTATGCAATTAAAGTCGTAGTACACAAAATCACTGCCGTAGGCCCCGAACCGTTGATCATACTCGAAGATGTTGACTACAAATAGCAGGCCATTAATTACCAAATCATCAGGCACTAGCTTGCCGGTGCATATGTACTTACTCTGATCATGGATATCCTTGATGTCCTTGTACAGGGATGGGCAGGAAAGGAGGGCTATGCTATAATCGTCCCTCGAATCAGCCTTTCGTTCCTCCAGCAGCCTTTTCACAACGTCCCGCACTGTATGCTTGGTTTGCGTGCTGTACCAGAACTGGCTGAGTTGCTGCAGTAGTCGCAAATCAATATTGGGCTTACGAATATCTATGGTTTTCATCTTGCCCAATCTTCTTCGAAAACGGCATCTTTGCCGGTCTTGTTGACAATCCGATCCTTTTCCTCAGCTTCGCGCTTCGAACGCTCCGCTAGGAATTCGTTAAGTATGGCCAATGTGTCGGCGGGTAGCGTAATTTCGTCGTCCATTCTAAAGTCAAGTTATTAAAATTAAAATTAAGCTAAAATGTGCGTTTTGATGCGGTAGAGGTGATAAATCATCGATGAAAATATCGATAATAAAAGTTTGTTTGGACCCGTTTACACTAAGGTTGTGTTTAGTCAAAAAACCTAGTTTTACCTTATGAAATGAAAAGATGAGAAAGATATATTAATCTAAAAGAGCTCAGAGCATGAGAGATGAGATACCCAAAATAAAACGATATTAACGATAATAATTACTGCTGTCACTAGTGAGTTCCCAGGTGAACGAGTTCATTTCTATCGAGCCAGTTCGCACTATCGAGTGAAGTACCATCTCTATCGTACGCACGAAGAGCAAAGACCAGGACGTATTAATTTACGTGTAACAATTTTTTTTTATTAATTAATAACCAAAAACCGAGAGAGACACACAGGGCTGTCCCAGTCAAAAAGGTGAGTTTAACGTTGTCGCGTGTAAGCTTAACCAAAAGTCAACTACCATATGCAAGAACCAAGTGAATTTTGTGAAACGCGCGTTTGGAACATAGGGGGAGAAGAGGTAGAAAATATACTACCTGGGCCAGCTCTTCCCATCCGTCGCAGTGCCAGATATCAGATATAAAAGTGCTAAGGATAGTGAGCACCAATTAGTTGGCCCAATTTTAGTGAGGTGCAGTGAATATATGCGGGTAACCATTCCCTCTCACGTTGCAATAGGAAGGAAGCATCCATCAATTTCGGGAAGTCAGTAGTTAACTCCGCTCAGCCACTACTGCACTTTGAGCGCGCCCCCATTCTGCTGTGTCACCGCGATCTGGGATTAGCAGTTAAAATTATTAAAGTTCAGCCATTTTAGTGCTATAACTGGCGAGCCAGTCAGCCTATGCGATTCACCTGCTGCTCTGTATGTCTGACGTGTTCTTATCCGCCCAAATTGACCGGCCATGTGACGTCATGTATTGAATATCATCATATTTCACAAAATTTTCATAAGATTGATTTGCTTTCGGTGGGGCAATTATCCAGCCTGTCAAGTGCTGACCCAGTTCCGACGAAGGACGACCCCCGGCCATGCATATTCAAATCGATATTACCGCCCTCGTCGTCCTGCATTTTAAATGACATCTAATGACCCAAGCCTTATCACTTACTAATGTCCAGGTACACGTACATATAGGAGTGACCGCGCTGCGCCGTCGCCGTGTGTGGCTTGCCCCCCTTCCACACCTGCTGCTGCTGCCACCTGTTTGGGTTGGCTCTTCGTGCCTATAGACCGAATTTCGTAACACATGCGCATTGTGGTTAGTTTATTAGTTTATTAGTTAGCTCTTTTGTAAGTGCAGCCCGCATTGAAATCTTTGCGGTGCGTCATAAACTCGCTGGCACAGAAATAAGTATTATTGCGGAACAATACCCCGTTAAAGGTTCAAGAAACACACGAGAGTTAAGCAGTTAAGATCACTTACTTATTGCCGTTTGCCGTTTGCCGTTTTCCCTTCTGCCATAACGATTTCTTTTTCTCTGGCATTCATTGTATGCAAAGCTCTCCGCCTCTGTGTAATTGTGCCCAAATCATAATCTTGTACATTAACATTAAAACGCCTCGGCACACGCCTCCCTCCTCGTTGGGCGTGTGCGCCGCTTGCAACTTTCCATTTGACTGGTTTAACAGCTGAGACCTGGAGTTTCGACCACTCGGAGGCCCTAAGAAAAAGCCAACTCTGTTTAAGACTAACTTCCAGTTAGTTTACACAACTATACTGTTCCAGTAAGCTTACAGAACAGTTATTCAGTTATTACAGTTCTTCAATACGTTTACAGAGTTAAATTAGGCACAGAACGGAGAAAAGGTGAAGAATTTTGAGTGGTGGCCAATTGCAAACCCTCACACACAAGTTAGATAAGGTCGCGGTTACTTGTAGCTTTGGGTTCGGCTTATCGGTGCCCTCGCATTGCCTAGATAAGAGCAGAAATTTTTGATGCGATAAGACAAAAAAAAAAAAATAGCTAGGTAACGATTTTCAGAAACATTTCCTATAATTTTCCTTTGCCTTTCTCAGGATGAGAAGGGTATATTTTCGCAGATCCAGACCATGATGAAATAACATAAGGTGGTCTCGTCGGCAACTGACATCCACTTATTGTATGCTTGCAATAAGTGCGAGTGAAAGGAACATAGTAAGCTATGTCGTATTGAGTGTGAGTGAGGCGGCAATATGATAGTTGATTAACGTGCACTGAAATAAGTGGATACTTCGTAAAACTTCGGCTCACGACGAGACCACCTTATGTTATTTCATCATGATCCAGACTCTGCTTACAGTACAGGGATGACATTCAGTTGTCATGTTAACAGGGATTCTGGAAGAAAATCTAAATTTCAGGGAAGCTTACATTAATGAGTCTTAGTCCTACTCCTAAACGATTTTCAGAAACATATTTTTTCAAGTGGGGTTATTATCAGGATGAGAACGGTATATTTTCGCAGGTCCAGACTCTGCTTACAGTACAGGGATGTCAAACAGTTGTCATGTTAATTTAACAGGGATTCTGAAGGAAAAATAAAATTTCAGGGAAGCTTACATTACTGTGTCTTAATCCCACTCCTAAACGATTTTCGGAAACATATTTTGTCAAGTGGGGTTATTATCAGGATGAGAACGGTATATTTTCGCAGATCTAGACTCTGCTTACAGTACAGGGATGTTAAACAGTTGTCATGTTAACTTAACAGGGATTCCAAGGGAAAAATAAAATGTCACGGAAGCTTACATTACTGAGTCTTTATCCTACTCCTAAACTATTTTCAGAAACATATTTTGTCTAGTGGGGTTCTTATCAGGGTGAGAACGGTATATTTTCGCAGATCCTTTGCCTTTCTCAGGATGAGAACGGTATATTTTCGCAGATCCGGACTCTGCTTACAGTACAGGGATGTCATTCAGTTGTCATGTTAACAGGGATTCTGGAGGAAAAGCCAAATTTCAGGAAAGCTTACATTAATGAGTCTTAATCCCACTTCAGAACTGACCTACATAAACCCAACGGAAACAGCGAGCACCTTAAGCTGCATTCATCATGAGCACAGCTACCGACCAACAGCCGCCGCGCTTTGACAGCGCCGAGAATAGCTCCGAGAGCTCCTCACAACAACAACAGCAGCAGCAGCAACAGGAAACGCCGCCGCAGCAGTCATCACAAACACAAAATGGACCGGCCAAGCTTTTGCAGCATTTTCAAACGAACCGCATCGACTCGGCACTGTGGGCCCTGCGCCTGCTGGTCATCTTTTTTACCGTCAGCTATGTACTGCCCATCTTTACGTGAGTCTAAACAGATTGTTTTATTAATTAGTAGCTAACTAATTACCTATTATTATTTGCAGTTCACAACAGAGTTCGTTTAGCAAGGTTTTGCTGGCCAATGCCGCCATCTCGGCGTTACGCTTGCACCAGCGAGTGCCAGCGTTCTCGTTTAGCCGCGAGTTTCTCGCCCGACTGTTTGCCGAAGACTCGTGTCATTACATGATGTACTCGCTGATCTTCTTCAACATCAGGCCATCACTGCTGGTGCTCATACCAGTGGTGCTCTACTCGGTGCTGCATGCCTCCAGCTACTCGCTCAAGCTTCTCGATGTAACTTGAATATTTTATTTTTATATCTCTTGTACTTGATCGTATTTGTATTTGCAGCTAATTGGCCAGAACTCCTGGTGGGGTGCCCGTTTCATCATCTCTATTGTGGAGTTCCAGGCTGCCAACATCCTGAAGGCCACGGCATTCTGCGAAATCTTCATCATGCCCTATGCGATTGTACTGACATTTATGTGAGTGAAACTGAGAGATCTGGGCAGTTCTATATCTATATATTGTTATCGTAGTTTATGTTTGGATTCTTCTTTATTTATTTAATTTTTATTCGCTCTCTTGTTATTTTCAATGTGTGTAGTTTTCTTTTATAATTTGTAGTGTGACCGTAGTCTTTTTTCTACTTAATCCTAACTTCATTTAATCTCGGCGGAATCTTAACATAAAATGCTAAATGCTTTACAAAATGCTAAAAGGGCTACACTATGCCATACATAGTACTCAGTTAATGCTTACAATAAATATATAAACATATATTTGTACTATTTTCAGGAGTCACGCTGGCCTTATGACCCCCATCATCTACTATCATTACCTGGTGATGCGCTACAGCTCGCGTCGTAATCCCTATCCGCGCACCGCCTTCGCCGAGCTGCGTATCACCTTTGAGGCGCTGGCCGCCCGCTCGCCGCCAGCTGTGGGCAAGATCATTCGTGGAGGAATTGGGTTCATTAATCGCCTGGCTCCGCAGCCACAGCCGGCACCGCCGACGCAGCAGCAGTAGAACTGTTCTAACTGGGGAATAGCACCAGCGGGAGCAACAACACAACCACAACAATCAACAATGACATCTGAATAAACTTATTGGTTGTCCCCCTTTTATTTGATTTGTCCTTTGCCGGAAAAGCAGGCAAAGGCAATTTTTCACCTAGTTACTTTTCCTCAACAAGTGTTTCGGCACTTGAGCTTAAATTATACATAACTATTGTAATTATTACTGTAATTTCTGATTATATTTCTTTTTTGATTATACACACACACACACAGACACATTATATATTTGTCGCACACCAAGTGTGTTTTGAAGGATCAAGGCGTCGCGTATTATTATCATTAATCTCAGACAAATTATTTAACTAAACTTATGTGTTAATTAAACTGATCAAACATACGACCGACCGGAGGAGCTGATAATGGTAATGATGATTTACGTATATTTTTTATGAATGTGTAAATGTTACTAAGGATACAAAAAGACAGTGAACTTAATAAATGAAATCGTACAAGAAGGTGGCAATATTATTTTATTTTTCTTAAATAAAGGTACATATGTAGGTGTCAGAATTTGCATGACTGCTTTCAGATCTTGCAAAAATGAGATATATTCGACTAAAGTCGAAATAATGATCTTAATGAAATTAAAACCGTAATTCAAGAAGCATTAAAAACTTCTATATCTCAAAATTTATAGAAATATATTGAAAAACAGAAAAGTTAAATTTTTTTTTACATTAATTTTGCCATCATTCCTAAGGCAGCTATTGGATATAGTAGTCCGATTTCGGTCGTTGCGACATATTTACTGCGTGCTAAAGAAATAAGACTATGCTGAAAATATCAGCTCGATAGCTCAAAAACTGAGAGACTAGTTCGCGTATAAACCGACAGACGGACAGACAGTCAGACGGACATGGCTAGATCGACTCGGCTGATCATGATGCTGATCAAGAATATATATACTTTATGGGGTCAGAGATGCCTCCTTCACTGCGTTGCAAACATCTGGTCAAAATTATAATAACCTCCGCCAGGGTAAAAAAGGCAATACTTTGTTTCAATATATGATTGTTTATAAGGAAAAGGTACAGTTGAAATGTTACGAATTTAAAGGGAAGTTTGACAATTCTGGATGCAAACATCCTGTTTTGTCAATTCAAAAATTGTCGAATCGACTTTTAGCTATTCAGCTTTATAGTTCAGATACTTGAGTTTATCTCAAATTTAAGTATGAGTTTTATGAATAATGTTCCTAAATAATGGTTATTTGTGAGTACAATTTGTAAAACAGTATTAAATTTATATTTATAAGACTCTGAAACAATTGATATTTCGCAATCGAATTTAAAAATGTCATTTTGCTGTTGATACTTTAGTTATTTTGAAATTTTGAGTAACTTACGCACAGAACATGCTTTCATATTTTTCTTTCATATCTCAGATTGGACCAACAACTTTTCTGTCTTATTTTATAGAATAGTTGTGCATATACATAGATTATAAAAACAAATTAGAAATACACACAAATAGAAAAAAGTTCAATATTTAAAGCTTGTCATCATGCTGTGAGCTTTTAACAAAAAAAAAACCGCCAGAAAGTATGATATGATTTTTGCTATCCCTTTATTCATTTGCCTATTTGTGGCTTGGCTAATTTGATGCTTTGGAAGAGTTACTATTATGATATAGTAATTATTACGTTTGTTTTAGGTACTATTATATTTTTTCGTATGATATTTAAATTAATTCAAAATTATTTAAATGGAATAGTAAAATCATTGATATATATATACATATAAGTATGTATGTACTTATGTATGTTCCTTTTAGATTTAATTTAATTTTGATTATTATTTTATAAACTAAAAGCTGAAAAAATAAAGTTACATTGATACATAAATAACTTGAAACTTTTTGCGATTTTAAGCTTCCATTTTAAAAGATAGTTTTTATTATTTTGTATGGTTACCTTGAACAAAAATTTCAAAATTTCCTAATTATCCATATTTTAGACATTACCGATTTCTTGTTAGACCTTTCCCTTATTAAAAAAGTGAGAGTAAATTTGCGTGTTTCTATTTACCACCACCGAACCCCGCAACTTGTCCTGTGTGTAATTCTGTGAGGCAAGGAAGGGCAGAGTGTGGAGTTTCTGTGGGCGAAAGCTTGGCTTTACAAACTTCCTCAAGTTCAATGAACTTCCTTTGCAGCGCCAACAAATGATTGTGGGTGGAGGTGAGACTCACTTTCGTTCGCAGGGAGGCAAGGACTTTGGGGGTTGTGGTTGTTTTCTCAGGACCAGCAAGGAAGGAGGCAGTCCGTTCGTCCAACAGCATAGTCAGTGAGCCAGTTTATGACACGGAATGGTGTCTGTGTCGATGGCAACGTCTGCGCGTTGTAGTCATCATGGGGTTCCTGAACTTTTGTTCGAGCAAAGATTTGTTTTCTAGATTCGAATTTTCCAAGGAGGAAATTATATTTCCCTCCAATTCTGACCAGTGTTCTCTGTTCTTTATTAAATATACTATTCTAATATTTCTAGCGGTTTTGGAATATCATTATTCAGGTGTTATATATTTCGTAATGTTTTTTATACTTTTGTAAATATAATTTTAGTTTTGATAAAACGGTCTTCTACTTTTTACATTTTATATATAATTATGGTATATCAGCATCCCATCGATCTAGACGAATCCGACAGTAGTCTGTAAGTTTTTGGCTTCTATATTTCAATAACGATCGAGGCAAATAAATTGACTAATTTATTTTGGTATAACTTCAAGCTTAAAAGTATAAAAACGTTATCAAAAGCATGTGCAAAATGAATGCAAGAACGAAAATTATTATTTGGGATGAATGCACTATGGCGCATTAACAAGCTTTTGGAGGCAGTTGACTGAACTATAAAAATAATTCTTAGAACTAGAACTTAAAACTAGCGGCTTATTTAATAATATATATATTATTATAATATATATAATATTACTTAAAAGATTTTTTTTTTTTTTTGCAAATTTTACATAAGTCATTAATTTTAGGATGCTATATTCCTGTAGTGATTCTTCCTTTCTGGTTAACTGTAAAGGTAATTTTTTATTCTCGTTTAAATATGAAAATAATACTTTTTATCTTGGATTTATTCACAATTCTTCTCTTCTTCTAAACCTTATAGATCTTCTAAATGTATAGATAATGTTAAAAATATTTAATTTTTTCTAGTTAGATTTCATCTTTTTAGTTTCGTTTCTTTAATTTTAAGTCTTATCAATCTCAACGATATCCCAAATCTTTTTAATTAACCTAATGTTGTAAACACATTACATTTATTTCGCTCAATTAATTTAAATTTCAATTGATATATGGTGGAGTCTCCTTGGTGGCGGATATGGTATACATATATGGGTCAAGCCAACCCAAGTCGAATCCAATGTTCTGCCCCCCCCCCCCCACGGATGGGAAAGAACCTTAGCAATCCAATCCTCCGCCTGGGACACGCATAAAATGTGAGCATAAAGAAAGCCAGAGTGCTGATTATGCATTTCCACCCTCGCCAACGCCAAATGACATCATGGACAGCCCCACATGCTATACATAGGAACATAGGAACACCCAAAAAACAGTTGCACATGCTGTAATGGAAAATGGGAATTCATTTAGATACCGAAAGCGAAAGCATGAAAGCACAGCTGAAAATAAGCCATAGGCCTTTGGGGTTGTCCACCAGCAGTCGTAAGCGCTCTCCGTCGAAAGAGGTCTTTGAACTCTTCACCGAACGTTGTACCGAAAATGGGTCACGACTCGAGCGTTTTCCAAATCCAAAAATTTCCCCCTTCGTCACTCACTCCGGACTCCGGAGACCGAACACAAAATCAAAGGGGACCTGGGGAATGGGAACCAAGTGGAGTTCGTCTCGAAGCAATTTCAAGTGCATTGCGTAGTCGCTTGGCGTTTGCGCAGCTCGGAAAACAGCTGATAAGGGGGAATTTCGTCGTCTTCTGCACGATACCAGCGGGAAGGTGGATGATTTTTGGCACTGGGAGTGTCTTTCTGTCCAGAGAGTTTGATTTCAAAAGATAACACTGGATTTCTTTGATAAATATTAACCATTTTAACTGTCAGCGTACAAATCGCATGGTAGCGGGATTTTCACGCTTTCAAAAAGTTACCTTTGAAGGTTAATAGTCAAATTTTTATTTTCTTTCCTTACCCTTTTTTATGCCAGTAAACATTCATTGCAAAAGTATATTTTATCCTTTAAAACTCACAAAAAAGTGACAATTTCTTTAGATCGTTCCTATAAGAGCTATAAGATATGAAAGATATGGAAACGATTTAGAAATTGGCATATAAGTAGCTTTTCAACTGCGTAAACTGTGATCAAGAACAGATATAGTTTTTTGGGTTGGGAATATCATGTGTAATTAAATTATTTCACTTTTTTGCTAAAAGTTGACAAGGGGAAACTTTAATAACCCAAAAACATCCCATTGCTTTAGCTTTTTGAAGTATCTAAGATCTTGGTGCTCATGCTCAAGAATATATATAGTTTATAGGGTCGGAATCATGCCTCTTCCGTCTATTCTGTACATTGCGGCGAAGTATAAAAATGGAAAATCTATCACAATTTTGTTCAACATCTCTCAAACCCCTTAACTTCTCGTTGAAACAAATATTTTCCCACCTCTCAAACACTCAGTTCTGTTTGAGTGGGGAAATTCGTTCAGTTCAAAGTTTGAGTAGACAGAATAATTTTATTTTCAAGTAAACGAATTTTCACTCAAACCGAGTTTGTGTTTGAGAGCAGGGAAATTTAGTTTGACTCTCTTCAAGTGAGATGGAGGGAGTTGGAAATTTCACTCAAACTGTAGCCTCTCAAATAAGAATTTCATTTCCAATTGGACTTCTTATGGGCATGACATAACCGGCTGTGAGTGTGTAAGTTCCGTTTGGAGACGTTGAGTGAGTGCAGGGTATCCCGCAGTCACTCGGGTATGGCTTTCCTGCTTGTGTCTTGCTCTGGCCAGTGACCCTTGTCGACTAACGGTATCCATAGTATTAGGTAAGTGGTTCTTTGTGCACTTCCCTCTCACTCACTCCCCCACATGTGCTGGAAATGGATTTGATCTGGTTTTTTAATTCTACCCGCAGGTCAGCTTTTTTGGGTATTCTTCAATTTGGGGGCGTGTTTGTCGCTTTTGTAAATGAGAGTGAGTGCGTGGAGGAGCCATGTTCTGATCGTTGGCTGGAGTTTTCTTTCGTATTTGGTTTATCCGTATTCTATTTTGGCTGTGCTTTTCTTTTTATACCCGGTATCCAAAGGGTACAAGGGTATTATGGGTTAGTGCCAACCTCTGTCCGTCCGTGTAAAACAAAAGATCTCAGAGACTATAAGAGCTAGGGTTACCAAATTTGGTGACAACATTGGAATCTGTTGCACGCAGATCAAGTTTGTTTTAAAATTTGGCCACGCCCACTTGCGCCCTCAAGAATCATAAAAAACGTAAAATAAGCTATACTCGTTATTTTCGGGTTAAAGTTAATAGATACATAAAATGAATAAAATAGAGCGGACGTTTCCTGAAATTTTCAGTAAAATCGGATGATAAACATGGGAGATACTAGCAATAAGGTTAGAATTTTAACACACCGCCCTAAGGCACTGCTGTTGCAAGCTGTAGCCGACAGGCCTTGGCCGTGCGATATAATGGCGCCAACTGCAGAAGAAATGACAAAAGAAATATAGCAAGAAATGACAAAAATTAACAATTCGAGCGGGTTTTTATGTGTTCTTATAAAATGTATCATTCATATTTAAGTATGACATTAAATTGTTTAGGTCGGGAGCTAATTCGAGAGGCGATTTATTTTAAGAAGTATCGAAGTAGACTATTATTATGTATGTACAATTTTAAATTGCCTTTTAGTGTGAAGCGCAAACGTTTAGGTACCGGGTATCTCACAGTTGAGCACAGTCGACTGTGGCTTTCTTACTTGTTAACATTTGGGGGAGGCACTTGAGTTGAGAGTTGATGTGATTGGGCTTAACAATACTTGCTCGATGGGCATAAATCTTTGCTCAAGTGGTAATTCCATGCTCGGATCGGTGATCGTAATTCGGAATGGAATAAAATAGCTGTTCAATGAAGGTGCAGAGGAAGTCTCGTGGAAATTAATTGCATTATTGCTATCAAGTAGCTCCTCAATCTTCCTGACGGAGAGCTTATAAGGGCTGCCACAGAAAACAGTATTCTACAAAATACGGCGCCAAATTTTCCATGAAGTTGAGACTGAAAATGTACATGAACTTTAAAGAGAACGAACTTCAACTTGTTTCAATACAGGTCTATATTTTTTACAGCAACTTAAAGATATTTAAAACAACTAAAGTTGAGCAAACTTACTTAAAAAATTCCTAATACTTTGGACAATATAGGGAATAAGATTTTATAATTTCGTGTGAATATTCCTAAGTAGTTTGGCTATTAATTGTAAAATTTTTTTCTTTTGATAGATAGATAAATAGATAGATAGATAGACGGATAGATAGATAGATGGATAGACAGACAGATAGATATATGTACATATGTATGTTTATGATCGACGATGTCTAGTCCCCTGCATTTGGATTATAATAATCTCTGCAAGGGCTATATAGACAGCAAATTGGAAGAAGGCAAATAGCCGCCCCATTTCCTAAAAGGAGGAAATTATGCGCATGTCAATGGGCCAAACCACCCTCGCACCTCTCAGACTCTCACCCCTGCCTGAGAAGGGAAATTTCTCTGTCAAGAAAGCGAAAGGAAAATGGCAAGTTCAATGAACCCGGCACCCACCCAAGGAAAAGCCAAGTCGGGAAACCCCAAAACGCAGAAGCCGCGGATCCCAAACTAACCCCTGAATGGAAGAGGGAACTTTCTTTTTTGGGCAGGCAAATCATGCGTAGTTTGGTCTTGGTGCAGGGCTCGACGAGGGGTGGCACACACCTTCAGTTACCCAAAATGGGTGGAAGGTGAAACGCAGTGGGAGAGGGGCTGAGTGGGTGGCAAATAGACAAACATCTGGATATCTGAAAAAAATAATAAATACCGGAAATGGGCCAATAAAACGGGAACGGAAGTACATGGATAGCTGGTTTGACTGTTCTGTTAGGAATCGATAAATTTGACATTTTTTCACTGTGTTCCTTGACAAGCCTAAAGTTTTTCGGGTAAGATTTAAAAGGCTCAAATTACACTAGTTTACAAATTTATATATTTTTTTTATATAAACGTTTAAACCCACTTTATCCGCTTAATTTTGAGACGCTGAACAAGTTGAACTCATTAAAAAAAAATCCCAAAGAACCGTTTTGAAGATATTCGCGAAAAACCACATTTTTTCTTCTACGTTAAAAATCTTGAAAACCGTAAGTCCAACATATTTCAAATAAGTACAATCCAAAAGCCAATGTAAACACCTTTCCGACAACATACGGCTCTTAATGGTCAGAGCTCTATTAATGAAGATATAAACATTTAAAGCTAAAAAAACATGCAATATTTTTGGCTATGTTTTTTATAGCTAAATTTCATTTTCTTTTTATAAATATAAAAAAAAGATATTAATTATTTTGAGTGAACAGAACTAAAGATACCTTTCTCCTTAAAGAGTTAAGATCAAATATATGCAAATCCAAAGAAAATTCTAGAAGTTATGGCAAATTATATTAAATTATCATATTGCTGTTGTGCTACAAAATTGTTTTTCAAGGGAAGTAGCCTGCTTTGTTATTTTGTTTTTTTAATGAAAAACATTGTAAGTATTAGCAAAAATCTGAATTAATTCATGATAATTTTTTCTTCTTTTATATCCCAAAAATCAGTGAATTTCTTTTTAAATCGTCCTCAAGGCTGCTTTTTCTGTAGGGCTTCACGATTTTGTAAAATTTTCGTCTGCGAACAATTTTCTTATCTGAGGTCCCACAAATATACCGGCTGTGATTTTATTCTATGAGAGTTTTCGAAATTTCATTCTTAAATAAGCCATTCGCTTGTTGTGCCACGATTTTATCTAATACTTACAATGTTTTTCATTAAAAAATAAAATCACAAAGCAGGCTACTTCCCTTCGAAAACCAATTTTGTAGCACAACAGCAATATGATAATTTAACATAATTTGCCATAACTTCTAGAATTTTCTTTGGATTTGCATATATTTGATCTTAACTCTTTAAGGAGAAAGGTATCTTTAGTTCTGTTCACTCAAAATAATTAATATCTTTTTTTTATATTTATAAAAAGAAAATGAAATTTAGCTATAAAAAACATAGCCAAAAATATTGCATGTTTTTTTAGCTTTAAATGTTTATATCTTCATTAATAGAGCTCTGACCATTAAGAGCCGTATGTTGTCGGAAAGGTGTTTACATTGGCTTTTGGATTGTACTTATTTGAAATATGTTGGACTTACGGTTTTCAAGATTTTTAACGTAGAAGAAAAAATGTGGTTTTTCGCGAATATCTTCAAAACGGTTCTTTGGGATTTTTTTTTAATGAGTTCAACGTGTTCAGCATCTCAAAATTAAGCGGAAAAAGTGGTTTTAAACGTTTATATATTTTGGCTGTAAACTAGTGTTATCGTAGCATTTGTAAATATTTATAATTGTTGAAATGAGAAACCAGAAGACTTATTATAATCTTTTATTACGGAAGTATTTTAAGGTATGGCCCCTCCCACTACAGCCCAAACAAATAAATTCTATGAAAAATGAAATAAATATATAATAAATAGACTTGTTTAGACGTTTTCTGAGTACAATTGGATGATGAGAAGTTAGTTAGTAAGTTATCAGATAATTAAACATATTTTTAATTTCTATATTATATATCAAACGTCGATCGGAGTAATCGTTTCGGAGATAGAGCCTTGAAAATATGTGCGCCCTAGGGCCTTTGGGGCACAGTGCGCCGGTAAAAAAACCAGTTTGTCTCTTAATCAAATAGAAACACCTCTTAACGAGGTGAGATTAAAGTGACAATGGCACATTCAACTCAAAAAATTTCTGATACCAAATTTTGTGTCGAATAATAGTTATTTAAACAAAAATATTTAGCAGGCTACTTCCCTTGAAAATCAATTTTGTAGCACAACTGCAATATGATAATTTAATATAATTTGCCATAACTTCTAGAATTTTCTTTGGATTTGCATATATTTGATCTTAACTTTTTAAGGAGAAAGGTATCTTTAGTTCTGTTCACTCAAAATAATTAATATCTTTTTTTTATATTTATAAAATGAAAATGAAATTTAGCTATAAAAAACATAGCCAAAAATATTGCATGTTTTTTTAGCTTTAAATGTTTATATCTTCATTAATAGAGCTCTGACCATTAAGAGCCGTATGTTGTCGGAAAGGTGTTTACATTGGCTTTTGGATTGTACTTATTTGAAATATGTTGGACTTACGGTTTTCATAATTTTTAACGTAGAAGAAAAAATCTGCTTTTTCGCGAATATCTTCAAAACGGTTCTTTGAGAATTTTTTTTAATGAGTTCAACGTGTTCAGCGTCTCAAAATTAAGCGGAAAAAGTGGGTTTAAACGTTTATATATTTTGGCTGTAAACTAGTGTAATAGTTATTTAAACAAAAATATTTAAAAAGTTTTTAATTAGTTTGAAAATCGGCACGCTGCCTGTTTTGCCTTTTTAAATTTTTCAGCTAAGTGTTTTAAGTAAACAACAGGACAAACGTTCTCATTTCGGAAAGACCGTTAAAATCTTGTTTATTGAATACCTTTTGAACGGAGTATCGGATCAGGATGATCGAGGTGTCATTCGACGCGTATTTAAGGCTAGATCACAACAACATAACAAATTTTGGGATTTTTGCTCCACCGGCCCCAATAGCTCCAATGTTCAAAATTTTCAATTTCGCACTTTCACTCTCATTTCTCCTAAACTAATATGTTTTTGAAAAAACTTAGT
Organism: Drosophila tani; assembly: GCA_008042535.1. Lineage (NCBI taxonomy): Eukaryota > Metazoa > Arthropoda > Insecta > Diptera > Drosophilidae > Drosophila > Drosophila tani. Next base: position 27,859 of record VNJO01000252.1, read on the forward strand.
ATGCAGTTTCAAAGAGGCTTACAATACCTTTTGATCAAGATATAAATGATTCTGATCGGACTATCGTAGCAGATTTTCAATTCTACGGCTGTATATAGTAGTCTCCTTGCGCACCACAGTCTCGGTGCTCATCGTCACTACTTGGACTGCCGTCCACAGTAATTTAATGCAAAATGCTTGGGGTGCCGGGTATCTCCACTTGCTTTCCCACTTGTATTAAAATAAATTATTTAAAACATAACTTCGGGAAGCCAAAGTAGAGTGATATAGGAAGAAAGACCCAAAATGTAGACTAATATTTAAAGAGTAGTTAGGAAATAGATGAAGATTTCCATTCCAGTCAGATTTTTGTATAAATACTGTATATTGTAAATTATTTACTGTATTGGCTATTATTATTATTTATCTTTTTTTTTTTTGCTTTTAGCCTACGGGCAACCTTGACCACCCCCCAAGGGCCCTAGCGTGCATTGACTCCAGCTCGGAGTAAGTACTTCGCGGATCGCTCAGGGAGTGATCGAATCGCCCTGCTATTACAACCGCACGCGCAGCTTAAATAAACGTCAGCGTCGCCAGTGTAAAAATGAAAATGCTAATCACAAACGGTAATATTTTCTATTATTTACGACGACACGCTCAATAGAGCTAATAAGCGAAACGTAGAATTACGACAAAAGTGGAATAATACTCGAAATTTCGCTGGTACGAACACCTGCAAATGTATATTTTATAAGAATTTTATTCAAATTTTTGTAGTTTCGATAAAAACAAAAATAAAATCATTTATAAATTGTATTTGTATTTATTTATCCCTTCATCTTAGAATAAAATAAGAGAATGTGTTATTCAGAATTTTACTTAAAACTGTAAACATATAATTATAGCATAATTAAAGATAATGTTCACAAAAATATCAAAATATTTACAAATGTTAAAAGTGATATAATAAATTTAGATGTAATCCGTTCCTATAGGAACTTTACTTATTATTTACTAAGTAAATACTATTATAGCGGGTATAATTAGAATGCATTTACGTTAATAAATAGAAAATGTTATTTTGCGATCAACAACCTAATGATGCAATCATCTTGATAGGGTTATTTGTAAGATGCAATGCATTATCGGTAGAGGCGCCCCATTCGTAATGCCTAATATAATTTTTATTGTGATGGGAGATGATAGCTATTATCAACGATTTTTTATATATATTATTTATACAGTGCAGTAACATGTTACAAAAAATATGATAGATTTAATATCATATTTCTTTTAATTAAAAAAAGGAACTAATTATTTTTCAAAATATGTATATATTGTTTGAACAATTGTTGAAATATCTTTTCTATAGCAATAGATATATAGTTAATTTTACCGGAAAACTCATATTTTTGTTATAAAGAAAGGCAACAAGTCTAGAATTTTAAATCAAATAATAGCCAGGTCCAGGGTCCAGCCAGACAGCTACCTACACATGCATTTAAATTTCTTAAATTGTGTAAGTACACACCCCATAAATATATTTTAATCGGTCAAATTTCAATAAAGTTGTGTATATGCTTTAAAAAATGTAATTGATTCGAGATCGATTCGAGATTCGATTCGAGAATGGTATTTTAGATTGGCCTCCCTGGATTTCCCACCTCTGTAAAAATTCTTTCGCTTGAAATGTAAAACAAGTAAGAAAGCTAAAGTCGACTGTGCTCGACTGTGAGATACCCGGTACCTAAACGTTTGCGCTTCACACTAAAAGGCAATTTAAAATTGTACATACATTATAATAGTCTACTTCGATACTTCTTATAATAAATCGCCTCTCGAATTAGCTCCCGACCTAAACACACTTAAATATGAACGATACATTTTATAAGGACGCCAAAAAATGAATTATGTTATTTTTTGTCATTTCTTGCTCTATTCTTTTGTCATTTCTTCTGCAGCTGGCGCAAAGGCCAAGGCTCGAATGCGCCACCTGTCGGCTACAGCTTGCAACAGCAGTGCCTTAGGGCGGTGTGTTAAAATTCTAACCTTATTGCTAGTATCTCCCATTTTTATCATCCGATTTTACTGAAATTTTCAGGAAACGTTCTTTTTTATTTTATTTATTTATTGTATTTATTAACTTTAACCCGAAAATAACGAGTATAGCTTATTTTAAGTTTTTTATGATTTTTGAGGGCGCAAGTGGGCGTGACCAAATTTTAAAATAAACTTGATCTGCGTGCAACAGATTCCAATGCTGTCACCAAATTTGGCAACACTAGCTCTTATAGTCTCTGAGATCTGTTGTTTCACACGGACGGACCGACGGACATGGCTAAATCGACTCGGCTGGTGATGCTGATCAAGAATATATATACTTTGTGGGGTCGGAGATGCCTCCTTCTGCCTGTTACATACATTCTCGGTTGGCACTAACCCATAATACCCTTGTACCCTATGGATACCGGGTATAAAAAGCCAAGCATCTGAAAGGCAGGAACTGGTATCTCTTGGGGAGTACAAAGAAATGCAACAACTGTCCCGTTCGAGTAACGATTGTCCAAAACGACAACTTAAAACGAGTCGCGTATGCGCAATATAAATGAAAATAAGCAGTGTGTGTGTGTGATATTTAGGGGTGATGATATAATTGGCGTGGGCGCGGCATACGCTCTTCGTGTTCCTTAAATAACTGTACAACCGAAAATAATCAAACTGCAAGTTGTCTTGAGATAGGAACAACTTTGTTGCTCTCACACACACACATGGAGGGGGAAAGAGAGTGAGATGCGGAGGGCGGACTCCACACACACAAGTGCAGGCCACGCGCAGCTGAAAAGCAAACATCGAAAAATCAGGCAACAACACAAACTGTAAGAAAGACTGTCTAGCTATAATAAGCCATTTAATAGTTCAGCGAGAGAGGGAGATGCAGCCAGCGAGAGAGGGAGGTGGCACGGCAAACATGTGCATGCGATAAATGCAACGTGTAATGTGGGGAGGTGGTGCAATAGTTTTCGACAGTCGTTTGCTATACGTTTTACAGGAGGCCGTGCATAGGTTTGCGATGCACGTGTAGGCGGTCAATGAACCGAGCGAGCAAGCCACAAAGAGAGAGAAAGAGGGACCGAAGGGAAGAGCGCGCCTGAGAGAAGTGCAGTAAATATGAGAGCGTGCTCGCTGCCGAGAGGAAGTTGTCACTGCAGTTATTATTGACGCAGTCTGCCTACGTGCAAAATGGCAACGCCTCAAGCACCGAACCGCCCCCTCCCTTATCTAACCATTATCGCTCGCTGATCCGGAATACAGTGAAGCTACATTGTCCGCCCTTATAAATATGGATAATAAATGACTGATTTTCCAATTGAATCGGTAATTAAGAAAAACACTGGCGTCTCCGTAATGCAGTTCTGCTTGAAATCAATCGCTTTCAAAGGGTTAGAAAAACGATCGTGATTTCTGATTCGGAAATCTATTTAAATTAGTGACATTTGTTAATGATGGTCTTTAATTTTAATTGAGCGTCTGTTTCTTATGCTTCTTCTTTATCAAGTGAAGTTGGCTGCGCCTCCATTCAATATTTATCGTGTTATCGATACTATCGTGTACAGAACTATCGAATACATACAATATTATATTCTATAACAAGATGTTCACACTTAATGCTACTTACATAAATCATAACAACATGGTCACACTTAATAATACTTAATATATATATGTTTACACTTTGTTATTACAAGTTTTAGTCTAATTAGACATAGAGTTAAGCAACTGGGAGTGTAGAATTATGTTTAGAGAAGCCAATTTATTTAAAGGATTATTAAATGATACTTAATAATTAATTTGTTTTGAAACTCTAGCTAATGATGAGATGCTAAAGCACGACCTACATACATACAATACATACAAAAACATTCAGAACGATAAAGGGAACAGGCAGTTGGCGAAAATAACAAGTGCCTCTGACTTTGAAAGGCCTATATAATGAATAAGCCCATTTATACCAATGCAATGTATGCTTACATTCACGAGTTGGAATGATAAACAGGTAAACAAAGGCTTGAAAAGGGAAGGGAAGACCATTTTCCGTCCACAATATTTTTCTCAAGTATTTGCCATCCCGCCCCTCCGCCTCCGCCCTCGGCTCGCTCTGTTTTGCTTTTGCATCTTGGTAAACAAATTTATTGCAATCGCAATAATAGGAATTACATCAGATTGGATAAGGCATTGCTTCCACCTCGAGTGCAATCAAAGTATTTACACGGATCCACATGTACAAATATACATACATATGTACATCTTTATAAATATACTTATTTAAATGAGTCGGTTTGACACTTTAAATATGCCATAAATTGCCTAGTGCAAGTGTTAGTGGTTACATGAATTCCATCCAACTTATGCAACCTCCGGTGCGATAAGCTTTCTCTAGAGCCGAGTCCGAACCCTGTGCGCCAGGCAAGGGCCCAGCCTATCTAATAAGGAATATACAAACTTGCGGTAGCCGGCACGACACTCTAAACTTGTTGCGCCTCGGCAGATGTAATAGCTTCCACACGAGTGTTGACACTACTTTGTACAGGTTCCAAATATTTGCTCTCTGATTACGTGCACCCATTCTTTTTCTAATTCCCATCGCTAATTGGTCGGCGCACTTTATTTTCGATGTTATCTACGGGCAAACACTGCATAACATGAAGACTCTTACGATGATTTTTATGATATAATAACATCAACATTCACACTATTATCTTATAGACTAACAAGAGGGAGGGGCACGTAACCGCACTCTTCTAGACCTATACAACTTAGTAGAAGGTGTTTCGATTGCCCGCAAATTTGATTGCTTACATATACTTTCCAATTTTCAAAACAAATTTATATTTGCATACTAATGAGTTGATGAGTTACTCAATTCGTTAAATTACTTCATTAAGAGCTGTAACGAATTCTAAAAAAGCCATAACAGCACTTTGTATAAAATATGTATACCCTTTGGGTATTATGTAATTCTGATCAACTATCGGTATCGATGGCTAAAGCTATCGGTAAGCTATTGTGGAACTATCGGGAAAGGTATCGGAAATTATCGGGAAAAGTATCGGTAAGTACCGGGGAAAGTATCGAAAAGTACCGCGGAAACTATCGGGAAAATATCGGAAAACTATCGGAAACTATCGGGAAAACTATCGGTAAAAACTATCGGTAACCAGGAAGAAAGCATTTCCCACCCTATTAAGCATCACCACCCGAGTCAATCTAGTTTCGGTTGTCTGCTGCTACAAAACTGGATGAAAATGTGGCTGTGGGTGCCGGCGATCCTCCACTTGCATCGCTTACTATTTATTCTGTATATACTATATAGTTGCAATCCAGAAAAATTTGCAATCAAGAAAAACTTACACTTGTTGCCATTGCCCCTCAGATTGTAAAATATCAAAAATGCCCTTCCCCAGCAAAACCGGTTGTAAGTATACATTTTGTGAAATCAACGAAAATAGTGTTACAATCAAGAAAATCTTACACTTGTTGCCGTTGCCCTCGGATTGTAAACTTTCAAAAAGAAACATAATGTCAACTTGCATCTCTTACTATTTATTCTGTATATATATTTATTCTGTAGATGTACTATTCTTGAAATAGCTAGAAAAATACCCTTCCCAGCATGGAGCGTAAGTATACATTTTGTGAAATCAACGAAAATAGTGTTAAAATCAAGAAAAACTTAGACTTTTTGCCGTTGCCCCTCAGATTGTAAAATATCATAAATGCCCTTCCCCAGCATGGAGCGACCAAACCTCGACCAAACCCGGTTGTAAGTATACATTTTGTGAAATCAACGAAAAAGTGTTATAATCAAGAAAAGCGCGGATTGTAGAAATATAATGTCAACTTGCATCTCTTACTATTTCTTCTGTATATATATTATTCTGTATATATGTATATTTATTCTGTAGATATACTATTTTTGAAATAGCTAGAAAATGACCCTTCCCAGCATGAAGCGACGAAACCTCGAGCAAGATCAGTCGGACCCCATGGAGGTGGATGAAAATGTGCCTGTGGGTACGGGCTCTCTGAATAATTATTCCGAGCCCATGGATATTGACGACAACAATCTTCTAGATGTGCCGAATACTCAGCCGCATTATGAGCTGTCGGTGACTGTGATCCGCGTTGAGTATCGCACAGGCAGTGAGAAATGATGGATTCATGTAACGATTGCGAGGCCTTTATGAGGCAAACTCTAGATGGGCAAGACGAGCCCATACTTACTTCAAAATTTAAAATATAATTTGAATAGCAAATAGTAATCGAACTGCCTTGTATCGATATTAAACTATCGAAATTGAGAAGGTTTAGAACATGTGTAAACATAACATCTTATTTTAATTTACCATATGTTAAGATCCCTGTAAATTTATTTTGATTAAAAATTTAAAATGTATTATAAAATTTAAAAATGTTTTTATTTGTCCATTTTTTTTTAAATTTATATTTTGTATATTACAAATATATAGTAAAATAGTACAATTATAGCGTAATCTAACTTTTACATAATTAAAAAAAAAATTAAAAAAAAAAAAAAAAATTTAATATTTAAAAAAAATTAATTTTTTTGGTAACCATGTTTTTTTATTATAAGTGAATTCAACTCGATAAGGAAAAAATTACAATGGCTCCCCAGTGTGCGCCGAAGAGTAAAGAGTCGAGAATGTTCGAGAACGAGAAGTAGTCGTAAGTAGAATAAATAATAAATCTTACATGGGGGGCTCAACCGGTCCGAGCTGCCAACTAAATGAACTAAGTGAAGAATTTAACATATGAAATTTATAAAGGATGTAAAATTTCAATATGTTGTGAAATTACAAAAAGTTGTAAAATTATAATGAGAACCAGAGAACTGCATTGAGTATGATTAATCCGGTCCGATCAAACTTGCTTAAACCAATCAAACGTCAACACAGCGCTTCGCTGCAACATGTTCGATCAAGTTTGGTCCACAATACGAAAGAATTCGTTCAGTTCGGCTCAGTTGCTCTGCTTACTGATTTGAACTGATTTGTTGGTCCTTGTATGATGATCGAAAATGATTAAAGCCTAGTACTCAGACACGCGAACAGCGTTTCTAAGCAGTGAGAGAGAGCGAGAGGTGAATAGTCGGGAAACGGTGTTCGGCAGCGCTGTTTTAAAGGCCGGTACGCAGACGAACAAACGAAATACCAGAAAAATACCAGGTGGCGCGAAGGGAGACTTTCGGTATTTCCAAAACAGGGGGAGGGGGAGAATAAAATATTTAATAAAACGACCTGTTCTCAACTGTTGGCTTCTCACTCTCTCTTACTGTTTCTTCGCACAATTCAAAAATATAGATCCCGCCAAACACAATAATGTATGCAAAAGCCGAGTCCAGGAGTTTAGTTTAGAGCAGATAAAGTTATAGTAATTGGTAGAGGCCAATT
>VNJO01000259.1:0-53924 GCA_008042535.1 Drosophila tani
TACTTGTTTTTGTTGTATTCTGCTTTCCCATTCTCGTACGAGGGTCGAAACTAAAATTTTCGGGGTGTCGCATAATTTTGGGAAGGAGTGTATATTAACTTGCAAAACAGATTTTTGTGACTTTACTTAAAAGTATGATTCACTTTTGGTTCATTATCGTAATATACATAAGCACATAGGAGTATATGCACTACAGTCCAGCCGATCACTTTTCTGGTTAAACTTAATAACTTTGCTCAATTTGAAAGAAACATTACCAATTGTAATTTTGTGGTTATAGTACTGACTGAAAACTATCCAGATCAGGAAACTATATCCTAAAGCCTTCATAGGACCAATTGGAAAAAATTAAAATGAAATTAAAGATGTATGCTTAAAACTTTGGGAACTTTAAGTTTATGTCGTTTTAACTGAATGATTTTACAAAATTGGATCACGATTTCTTATAGTTTTTTTATGAATGATTTTACAAAATTGGATCACGATTTCTTATAGTTTTTTTATAAAAACTATCGGTCAAAAATATTGTTTCCATAACAGAAAGTCTATAACTGAAAGTTTTATTATTACAAATTTATAAGGTTCTAAAAAGTTTTTTTTTTTTATATTTTGTCTAGTATGGATGACAATATTATATTGATGTCATTAAATATTTATAAGTCCTTAAGAGTATAAATACGTTAATATATAAGATAAAACACGCATTGGTGCTGCGTATCTTATGCGTATCATAAGATTTTACTGAAATTTTTTAGAGCACGTCAGCAGAAATGTATTTATTTTATATCTATTTACTTTAACCCGAAACTTTTGACTATGGTTAGTAGTTATACGTTTTCTTGATTTTTGGGGCCTGCGTGTTCTAAACATTTAAATTAAAACGGATCATAAACATGAAAGTAAGCAATAAAGTTGCTGTATATGCTTCTTCTGCTATGTTGGTAGCATCAATGCGTGTTGCTCAACATGTTCCTAGCAACATTTGTCTTTATTGCTAACATTTTCTTTTATCCATGTTTATGTCCTATTTAATTTCACCCACAATGATTTGGGAACCTGGTATCTCACTCGGTCATCATCATCACACTTCTGTAGCTTTTTTACTTGTTTATATTAATTTTCCGATTGTTCCAATGGCATTAAGTCTGATCTAGCTCGTTCCGACTTATATACTACCTGCAATAGAACTATCTGCAAAGTTTTATTCAGATAACTAATTACCTGAGAGACTATTTTTTGCACAGTAACGGACAGATGGACAGAGAAAAATGGCTAGATCAATTCGGCCGTTAATACTGATTAATATATGCATGCATGTATATACTTTTTGGGGTCGGAGATGCTTCCTTCACTTCATTGCAAATTTCTGTTCAAAATTATAATACCCTACAAGGGTATAAGAACAGCTGTTTCCTTTAAAGAGGATGAGGATAGAAACACTAATTCATCATTTCGAAATTTTCGTGCGGTAGTTGAAAAATGCAAAATCCCTTTCCCGGGCAGTGTAAGTATCGTTGTTAGAAAACAGGGACCGCTAATAAAAAAGCGTAATTTTTTAGTAACTCCCATGTATATCATCCGATTTCACTCGAATTTTTAGAGCACGTCCGCACAAAAGTATTTATTTCATTTGCTTTAAGACGAAAATCACGACTATCGGCGTTGCTCCAAAAACCGATGGGGAAATTGAGATGATTTTTAAACCATACCGCTAAAAAAAAAAGAAAAAACTGTGCCCCAGAACTCCTAGGGGTTTTTATCGCTTTCATAGGAGAGATCGGGTAAAAAAAAAATTAATATTTATACTCTTTTAACAGAATATAATTTCCTATAATTTTCATAAAAACAATATTATTAAAACTGCTCCCCATCTGGGAAGCAATACAGCCTTGCCATTCAAAGTACATACCTTAAAAATTAATACCTTAAAATGTAAACAACCAAATTTTAGATGTAGGTTTCTCAAAAATTAAACCACATTTATGAAGAAGTCAGATTTGTAATAGTTTAAGTATGTTTATGGGTGTAATAAACAAAATCACTGGACGAAAAGTAAGTGTTTTCGATAAAACCCAAATACCCGGTATAGAGCACTGTGGTTTTGAATTGGGGCGAAACTGGGGTGAAACTGGAGCGAAAGCGATGCCTCCATCTACCTGTTACATACATTCTTGGTTTGTACAAAGTTTTGATACCCTACCAAGTATAGAAATTTTAATAAAACGTATTTATTAATTTGTGAAATTTTTGGAGTGCTCCACAAACAGCTGGCGGAATTGAGATGATTTCAAAACAATTTCTCTAAACAATTTTCACCGTCTTGGAAGGTGACAACCCTTAGCAGTCAAGTCCGAAATAGTTAGTGAAAAGGACAAAATAAGTCCCTAGTTCTCGTGAAAAAAATTACTTTTATATCACTTCAAATTTACTGGGTTTATCCAGGGCCGAATACATGCTTTTAGAAATATCGTGTGTGTATAAACACTATTTCATGTACTCGGAAACACACGAATACATAAAATCGGGTGGAGCGCAAGTTGATAATTCAGCATAAAGCATATTAATTTTACAGGTCTGGCATCTCAGCTTTCAGTATGAATACATGAATTCGGGTGTGCGTATAAACAGGGGCTTTTTTGATTTAACGTATTCAATACATGCATTGAAATACATGTATTCCATAGTATAAACCCAGTATTAGTTACGTTATTGTTCAAAGCAAAGTCTCCCACCTGTTTTCTTATCAAAGTTATCAACCTCTTTTTTATACTGGAATTGTATTTATTTTTTGGTATTTTTCTTACGTCACAAGAACGTATTATTTCCTTACGTGTTTGATTACGTTGTTCATTTATGTGTGACCAGCTCTCTTGGACAAGTAAATCTTCCCTTTTTCTGGCGTTTTTAGAAAATTGAATATCGCGATTTAAGTTTATTTGTATGTTTTAATATTTAAAGAGCATTAAAACTTCTCGGGCTTTTGAGCGGTCAACCTAGGAAAATTGAGACACACTACCATGGCGGACGACACCAACGAGGACAGCTGGCTCTACGGCACCTCCAACCCGGACTCGACGACCGGCGAGCTGGGCAACGGTGGCGGCGGCGGTAGCGACGCGCTTACGGCGGAACACGAGGCTGCAGCGGAAGCCCAAGCTCTGGCGGCCGTTGTGGCGGGCGATAAACCGGGCTCCGCGTCCGGCGCAGATGCGGCAGGACAGTCGCCGCGCTATCCCAAGGAGGAAGAGCCCGAGTACTCGGAGTTCGACGATCCCGCGCAGGAGATGGAGGAGGACGAGGAGGCCCTCCCGGACACTACGGACAGCAGGAGCAGAAGGGAGCGCGACCGCGATCGAGACAGAGACCGGGATCGGGATGCGGTGGATGCACATTCGTCACCAGAACCGGAGGACGGAGAAATGACCGAGGGCCCCAGTTCAAGGAGGGAGAGAAACGGCTCGGGCTCCGACGACGACGACGACGATGACTCGGACGACGACATCAACGTGGTGATTGGGGACATCAAGCAGGCGCCCAGCACCTACAACATCAAGCAGCGTCCCAATCTGCTGGCCGGAGGCACTGGAGCCGCCGGCGACAAGGCAAAACCCACCGGCCAGGCGGGCAAGTTCAGCATTGAGGACTTTGAAGGCGCCGGGACCATTAATGGGGTAGCCGTGCACGAGTTCAGCATCGATTCGCTAGAAGAGAAGCCATGGCGCAAACCCGGCGCGGACATCACGGACTACTTCAACTACGGCTTCAATGAGGAAACGTGGCGCGCCTACTGCGAGCGTCAGAAACGCTTCCGGGTGGCAGAGAGCGGCGTTGGACTGGCCAGCCTCACGCAGAACGTCAGCCAGAACGCTCCGATTGGTATTCTCACGGATGGCGGTATGGGCATCGGCCCGCCCGGAATGCACAGCATTCAGCCGATGGTGGGAATGGGTGGGGAGGGCGGTATGCAGATGCCGCCGCCGGGAATGCCTCCGCCCATGATGCAGCACCAGTCACGATCGGGCATGGGACTGATGCAGCGTCCACCGAGGCCAATCTCCACCACGGGCAGCGAAAGGGGCGGCGAGCGAGGAGGAGGTGGCGGCGTCAAGGAGAATGCCATTCAAGTTATGACCGCAGAGTGCCGGGAATATTCGCGCGGCCTCGGGCCCATGGCGCCCAACTTCCCGCCACCCGGCGCCTCCGAAGAACCCTTCTTCCATGAACCCGAGCCCTTCGATTATGGCTACGAGCCCACACAGGAGTCGCAGTGGGGCAACGACAATGCCGGTTGGGTGCCCAGCGGCATCAAGGAACTGACGCCAGGCCATGCCCACATGCAACAGCCGCCGCCGGGAATGCCACCGCCGGGAATGGGCGTGCCCCCGCCACAGATGGGCGGTCCGCCCCCCAATTTACGGGGAATGATGCCGCCCAACATGCGTATGCCACCAAATATGGGTGAGTTGTTCTTGGCTATTTGTCAGCAATGTAAAATCTTTTAAGGCTAACCATTGTGTATTTTTTCAGGTATGGGACCGCCTCCAGGAATGATGATGGGAGGCAATGGACCTCCTCAAATGCGAATGGGCATGGCTCCGCCACAGAGAATGGCTATGGGGGGTAAGAACGAAAATATTCAGGTAATTTTCCTTCAGACCTCAAATGTTAATTCTTTCTTTTGTTTTTTCTTCTTTGCTTTCAAGATCGTGGCAGCTACGAGGACGATCGTGAGCGCAGACGTCGCGAAAAGGACAAGCAGTTAAAGAAGGATCAGGTATGGGGCAACGATGGTATTAGAAATTTTTGTGAAAATTTTACAAATTAATTTGTTGTATAGCTGCGTAAGGATTTCCTGGACATGCTGCGGGAACGACATGACATCGAGCGGCACACGCGGTGGTATGACATCAAAAAGAAGTTCGAAGCGGACCCGAGATATCGCGCTTTGGATTCGTCATATCGCGAGGAGTACTTTGAGGACTATCTCCATCTGTTAAAGGAGGAGAAGCGCAAGGAGCGCGACCTTAAGGAACGAGAACGGCATCGAGAGAAAGAGCGATCTCGTGACAAGGACAAGGAGAAAGATAAGGATAAGGACAAAGAAAAGGAGAAAGACAAAGACAAGGACAAGGACAAGGAGAAGGATAAGGACAAAGACAAAGACAAGGAAAAGGACAAGGAAAAAGAGAGTTTGCGTCGAGAGCGCTCCCGATCCCGCGAAAAGTCCAGCCGACGCAAGTCCAAGTCTCGTGAGAAGGATCGTAGCGAACGGAACAGCAAGGGAAGCGGCAGCAGCTCCACAACATCCACTTCCGCTCGCAGCGAGAAAAAAAAATCACATCGCAAGGACAAGGAAGAGGAGGAATAGCATTTGCTTAGGTACTATATGGAAGACGACCGCGAAGCAACTCCCTAGGCTGCCCACCCTAAACAAAATAAGAAGAAGAAGCAATTTAAAACCGAAACGAATATCTGTTAATACACTTCCAATAAAAGAAAAGCCGTAACAACAGTTGGCGATAGATGCGAAAAGCGGAAAGTTGTTTGAAGATAAATACACTTTGTATATTGTATAAGAAAAGAAAATAGTCTTTCTTGGGTATTTTACGTTAAGATCCAGAAATTTCTACTTCAAATTTATTATTGGCTGGGCATCGAATGTCAAGGTTGGAGCCTGACAGCAAACACCACGCTTAAGGGGGGACATACATGTAAACGGCCAAAATGTAGTCACTTTTCGTGATATATTTTTAATAGATAAAATACAGCTATTACCTTGGAACTCGAGATATATTTAAAGGTGGTATTGAAGACATTACACAAATTTTTCATATAAAAAAGAAAAAAAGTACAATATAGCGGCCTTATGGAACATTTGCCACAGTGTCTCGAGGTTTGAGTTTCCCAGTTATAAACACGATAGAGCTCGTAATTCGTGTCGAAAACAAAAAAACTAAATATATTTAGAATAGAAGAGCATTTTATCTTTTTTTTTTTTTTTGACTGAGTGTGTTTTGGAATAACACACATATTTTATTTTTACATTAATCAACCAAATTAATGGTTATAAAATGTAGGGATTAACAATAGTAACAATAATAACATGGAAGCATAACATGGAAACGGTAAACTTCCTAACATAGGGAACGAAAGGTGACAATCAGAACAAAGTATTTATTGAGGAAGGACTCTCGTTCTCTGCCGTCCTCCTATCCACAAGTCTCCTGGGTGCCGTCTTTGTAGCCTTCTTCTGGACCTCGGTGTTGCCAATGAAGCAGCTAGTTGGTTCGCATGGACTCGAAGTCGTTCATTATACCGACTCGAGTGTCGATTAATTTGCTCCCTCACGGTGGGGATGTGAAGGTCCTTTGTGATGTCCTCGTTCCTCATATACTACGCAGCGCTCGGTTTTGAATTCACTCCTTTATGTTGCCTAGTTTTTTGTCAATCGTGTCCATAAGAAGGTAGTCTAAAGTTTTCGATGTGCCAGAAAGCCTACTTTAGTACCTCGCGTTCATGCTCGATTTGAGCCCTTCGAGTTCGAATTCGTACTCGAAATTTTGACAGCATATTCTACAAATGATAAACTTTTTCTAAACGAACTAATTTTTGGTCAACAAATATCGGTCATGAGACAGATAGAATATGCAAGTAAGCCAAAACGATTAACGAATGTTAGTGGAAATTGTTCTGATTTTGTAATTCTTAGCGCGCGGCATTTGTTGCCCATGATGACTAGGTATTGCTTCTGTTCTGTTTAAGCGAGTGATGACTCTACAGCTTCTATTTCTACCTTCTATTTCTTCTACCTGCCCAACTATGTAAATTAAAGGAATAATAACTAACACGATTCATAAGCTATTTCGTCTGCTACAACTTGTTTAAACTTAGTTCTCAATTATTTGTTGATCAATCCTGGTTTTGATAATGCTAACTAAGGTCATTATTTTATTTTCGTTTCCATGGTGAATTAGAGAGCAAACAGAATGTATAACAAATAATCCACACATTTACCTGCAACAATAAAAAGGGAAAATAAAGCAAGACAGACTTACCGCGACATTATTTAATTATGGCAGACACACTGAGCCGCGATATCGGACTGGTTCGTTATTGTGTCTGCGACATTTTAAACAAGAACAGCATGGGGATTTTTAATAAGTTTATGCATTTATTTATTTGTATACACATACATAAATGTGTTGTTTCCGGTGGAGAATGAAATTCACACTTAAAATTAAACAATAGGTGACAGCAACACAGATGCGCTCTTAATTAAAGCGAAATAAAGGATTTTTTCACAGGTAAATAAACGGCACAAGGGAAATATAAATACATATTTTATTAATCTGCTGAATTAGTAGTGTTTGGCTTTGACTTAATTGACATGGTAATTGTCGCAATAACCCATGAATTCTGAATAAACCAAATATTGGGGTAACTAAACGGTGAGATGCAGATCCCGATTTTCCTTAGACCTAAGTTTCGTTTAGTTGTAAAAGTTGTGTGGGTTAGTTTGATTTGGCTTTGAATTACATTCTCTTTGAATTAGCTAGGGACTAGGGACTATATGTAGGTATATATATTAGAACTGATATTTTAGTTTGATTTCCTCTATGTGGATAGATTTCAGTTAATGTCCGACACACATGCATTGATAAGAGTAGTAGTGCTGGCAAAACATCGGAGCAGTATCGATAGTATCGATTTTTTAAACTTTTTTGAAAACCATCGATTGTTTTTCGCACTATCGATGTTTTGATTAGACCGATTAGACTCAATATTAAGCCTTTGAAATGATCACGACGATGCTTTCTCGAATGCTGGAAGGAAAATATTTGGTTAGATCATGAATGGAAATTAATCCTGTAAAGCCGGAATCGTTATAAGTTAGAAAATGGCATTACTCAAGGCTTTAACTGCAGATAATATAATTTTTATAAGCTGAAATTGTATGGCTAAGGAAACATCGATAGTATCGATTTTTCACTAGTAAAACATCGATAAAATCGATAGTGCAAAACATCGATTTTTTGCCAGCTCTAAAGAGTAGTTTACAATCCAACTAGACTTAAACATCATGATCGTAGAGCGGTTACAAAATATACTATCATAGACAGTGAGGAAAACCTTCATCGATCTCCCCTTGGAAACTGGTATTCTTTTCCACCTAATTGGTTTGCGTTTATTTAAAAGTAACAACGATTGTCTTTAGAAAACTAAATTCACGTATGCGAGACTTACTCGATAAATATGTTTGAATATCCGCTAATATTCACTATTATTCCGACTGAATTCAAACTCTAATTACTTCTTTGATTCTCAAAAGGAACATCATGTGCACATATTTCTATGCCCAGCTATATATATAATCTATATATTTAGTTTAATTGAAAAATCCATGCTAGTGGAACAAAGAAACAGCCCGAATGCTCAGATCAGATATATCATAGGATGTATGTACTCGTTTTGATTACTAGACAGGTTCAGTATAAAAGTTAAATATATTTTGGAATGATTTTAATTAGTTCTACTTTGAGTCTTGTTAATAGAGTTGAATATCTTTTTGAGAATGGTGTACGAGTCATAAAAATAAACTTAACAAATTTAACAAAACAAACCAGCGATAAAGTCGATATTGAATATATTATTAAATTATTAAAATCAAGTTTAAAGCTATAATTATTGATAACAAGAAATAATCTTCTGGTCAAAATTATAATTCCTTGCAAGGGTATAAAATGAAGAAAATTTCTTGAAAGGCTTCCAGAAAGAAAGAAGAAAGTTATCTCATTAGACAAATCAAATATTTAAATTGATTTGTACTACTTTGGTAACATTATAAAAACTAACGTTAACTCATCCGAATGAATCTATGGTCTATGGTCTTCGTATCCGAATTGGCGTTTCGCTGATGCATTCTATAAAAAATGGACAATGACTCGGATTCTAACCACAACTTGAACTAATTCTCAACTAAATTGTACTTTCATTTGCAGCTGGAACCAAGTTGGCATTCATTGAGGTACTTTGCTTTCCACATCACAACATTGGCAGATCATTCACATACTCACTCGCATAACACTCTGGTGGCTTGACTCTTAAGGAAATGATGCATTGTTGCAATCAAGATATAACCCTCTTTTGCGAGTAAAATAAAAATTGAAAAATGTCGAAATAAGGTTCTGGATAATAGTGAAATGCAGAGTTAAACTAAAAGTGATTTACAAAGCAAGAAAGATTAATTTTATTAGCTAATTTAAGTAACCTCGTATTTCGTAAAATTGAAGTATGGAATCATTTCAAAACTGAAACTTAAAGCTCATATAGCCGTTTTAAAGCAAGGGAAAATATAAAGGTAGAATGGTAAACTGATCAACTGATTGCTTTCAAGTTCACTAATAATATCTATATAGGGATAGGGATATTGTCCTCAAGGTCGCACCACCGTTCACACTCACTCCCGCTCACACACTCACTCGCTCGCACACACAAACTGGGTTCGGATGAGACCTAAAGCTTTGTTCGGCCGCCCTTTCCGGGGACCTTAGATTGTGCCCTATCTGCTCAGCAGCTGCTCCACATTCAGGGTCAGCTCCTGGCCGGATCGGCTCCCGTTATTATTGTTGGGCGCTACTCCGTTGGAGTTGGAATTGGTGTTGGTGTGGGTGTGGCTGCCATTGGTGCTGTGGGCGTACATCCCGTTCAGGGTTCGAGAGGGTGCCGGCGACGTGGGGGCGGAAAGCTGTGGCGGACTCAAGGGCGGCAGCGGGGGCAGTGGCGGCGCCTGAGCCTCCAACGTTGAGGGCGGACTGCGGTTAAGGTTGCTGTCCAAGCTACTGTGGTGTTGCGAGGAGGCCGGCGACAGCGGGATCTCCTCGATCTTCTCCAGATCCTGGGTGATCGAGGCCGAGTTCTGCTTGTGGGCCCGCGTGAGCGTTCCCTTGGGACTGCGGGAGGTGTCGTGCAGAAACGGTATGTCCAACATGGAGCACTTGACCCCACCCCCACCGCTGCCAGCAGCAACACCAGACCCAGCCACAAGGGAGGCGTAGTTGGTGGCCTGCAGGGAGTGCTGGTGGTGCTGCTGCTCTCCCTTCGCCTGCTGGTCGTCGCGATCCAAGCTGAACTGGCGACGCAGCAGGCGACTGGAGCCGGGCTTGCTGTCGAAGCGGGCGGCGGCTCCCATGCTGCCGCTGCCACTGCCGCTACCGGATCCGGCCATCGTGGAGCAGACGCCGCCGCTGCCCTGTCCGCTGCAATGTCCGCCTCCGGCTCCGCCCCCCGCACTCCCGTAGACGTATTTGCCGTCGTAGAACTGCGTCAGATTGCTTTCGCTGGGACTGAGGCATTTGTAGTGGTTGTACGGCGAACTGAGGTCCATCATCTCCTCAATCTTCTTGTAGAGCCTGGAACTGGAGCCCCCCGTGGAGTTTGGCAGCCGGTTGAAGCTATTTGGATTCAGCAGATTATCCGGCGTGAGTTCAGAGAGCTTGCGGGACTGAGGACTCGTACTGCTCGGCGTCGTCTTGCCCGGAAACTCCGGGCACAGCGTTGCATTGGGGCTGATGGTGTTGGTGGAATTGGAGTCCAGGGAGTACGAGTTGGGCAGAGTCACCCCGGAGCCCAGATCAGCGTTAGTTGGCGGGGTTATCTCCACCTTCACCTCCACGGATTCCCCGGCCAGCGAGGAGCTCTGTGACGAAGAAGGGTTCGTGCTCGTCCGGGATTTGTTGGCCTGCGCCTTGAGGGTGATCGAGTTCTGGATGAGGGACTCATCCAATCTGAGGAATTTAAATATTAATAACAGAACTCAAATAATCGTGGATTACTGCTGGACACCTACCCATGTGACTCTCTAAAGAAGGTGGAGGAATGCGTATGGTAAAAGTTAGATATTAGATTAAGGTGAGCTCAGTATGTAATAGGCTTATAGGTTAAATAAAATGTTAATAAAAATGAGGATCAGGCACTTATCACAAGACTTAAGTTAAAATAAACTTAAAACTCGGGTTTTACTGTTAACTAAATATCATTTTCCTATGGTACTTCCTTTACTAACCCTATGGTAAGCGAATGCCGATCCACAGAGTTTTCGATGTTGTAATCTGATTTGCCTCTGTTGAGCAATGGGTAGTGTGCTGGACTATGAATTTGATGGTCTCGAGTTCGAGTGGTAACAATTGTGAGTATTCTTAGAACTTATACATAATACATAAATTCATTAACCTTTAGTATATAAACTTACAAAACTTACAGAAAAATAAAATAATTGTAATTGTCATGTAAAATAACATGTAATATAACATTCGTACTTAAATTAAGTAAAATGTTCAGTAAAAGGTTCTTAGAAACGTTCCTAAATCTTCTTAATTTAATTTTTTTTTTCTTAATATTTAAGTACTCAATTTAAGTACTCATCCTGACATTGGTGCTTATGTAACTATCCATTTCATGGGTACTCTTATCACTTTTCCACACTAAATGTGGAGGCCTTATAGACGGACATTTCATAATAAAATGAAAATTAACGAATACATTGCTCAGGGTTAGTAAAGTAAGTAGTGGTGGTTTCCTTGTAAGTAGCAAAACCACAACCAACGATCCAATGTGCAGTATAGTTATTATTATTTATTCTTCTTCATAGGTTAACAAAAATTTACTTTTAACATTAAAATATAATAATAACAATATAAATAATCCTAATAAAATTTTTGTAAATGCATATTTAATTGATGAATACTCACCCGATTGGCGGTGGTGCCGGCAACGGCTTGTCGAATCCCTTCTTGCCCAGCAACCAGAAGGTATTCATCATGCCCTTACCCTTGATGTCGATGAGGCCCCTCGGCTCGATGGCATAGCCTCCTCGGACCTCCAGTCGGTCCCTTGTCTCCTGAGACATGTGGATGCGCCAAGAGGAACCTGAAACAATATAATTCTCTTGTGAAGCATTGCCCCGAATAGGGATGAGCCACATATACCCGTGGACTCCATTCGCGATGCTGTGTTGACTGTGTCGCCGAACAGACAGTATCGGGGCATCGTGAGACCCACTACTCCTGCACAGCAGGGACCCGTGTGAAGTCCAATCCTTAGCTGGAGAGGCACTCCCGGCAGATGCTTCACATTGAAACGACCACTTTGGTGGAGCAGGTCCAAGGCCATGGTGGCGATCTGCTCGGCATGATCGGGTATCTTCACGGGCAGCCCACTTACCACCATGTAGGCATCGCCAATGGTCTCAACCTTATTATAAATCAAATAGTAAATAAATAACTATAGATTACTTCTTAATTAAGTGGTCTACTCACCTTATACACATTGTAGGCATTGATCGTGGCATCGAAAATCGTGTAGAGATCGTTGAGCAAGTCCACAACCTGCACGGGACTGCAGTGGGCGGCGATTGTTGTAAAACCAACAATGTCGCTAAAGTATATAGTCACGTCGGAGAACTCCTCCGGGTCGACGGCCAAGCCCATCTTCAGTTTCTCAGCCACCGAGCTGGGGACGATCCTTAATCAGTTCGTGTTCATTGGAAAGCCTTCAAAGCCTTACCTTGGCAACATGCGATTCAGCAGCTGTTCAGTCTTCTTTCGTTCAATGTCCAGTTGTTCGGTGCGCTCCCGAATCAGTTCCTCCAGATTGTTTGAGTACTTTTCGAGCATTTGGAACATGGTGTCTACAAAGTTTACTTTGCGACCGTGGTTCAGCATCTTAAAGCGCTCATAAACTCTGAGTAAATGAATGATTGTAACATATTAGTAGTCTTAAACAAAATAATAATAATTGAAATCGAGGGCCTCGACCGTTAAGTATATCATATTCTCAATGTACTTTAATATAATTTTGGATCTTATTTATAAGATATTCAATCTTTATCGTTCATAAATTAGCTGAATCTTATTATTTGCCTACTTACGAGTTAAAATCGGGTCGCATGTCAGGCTGCTCGGCCCAGCACTGGCGCATGATATTGATGGCCTCCGGAGGAGCGGCTCCCTTGGACACAGAGGGCCGTATCAGTGGTGGCGGTTTCTTGATCTTGGCAATGATTTCCTCCGGCGACAGGGAGAGCATGCAGTAGGGTTCGCCCCTCACCACCACCTCCTGCATGATGATCCCGAAGGAGTAGACGTCGCCGAGCTGAGTGCCCAGCTGAATCCGTCCGTGCTGGTGGTGATGATGGTGCTGCTGCTGGTGGTGCTTCATACTGCGCAGCAGCTCCGGAGCGGTCCACAGCAGTTCCTTGGCACTTCTGGGCATAGGTGGCAGCCCCTGGGACTCGTAGAAGGAGCTCAGGCCGTAATCGGTGATCTTAAGCACCCAACGGGCGTCCACCACACAGTTCCTGGAGGTCAGGGCCCCGTGAACCCTCAGGGGGGAGGTGTGCAGGTATCGCATCCCCCTCACCAGATCCGTGAGTAAGCTCAACCGGAATGACCAGTCCAGTTTGATTTCGTCCATGATCAGTACGTCCTGCAGGGATCCTCGCGAGCAGTAGTCGAAGACCATGGCCGTGCGGTTGGGATCGGAGAGCCATCCAATTAGTGGATTGATATTTTCATGCCTCAGACCGTGGGCCATCACGAGAAGATCCATCGCCTTGGATCGCAGTTCTGCGGATCCATTCATATGCACTTCCTTAAGCTGCACGAGATCACCATTGTATCGCGCCCTCATGTCCAGATGAGCGGGATTGTGCCTGGCCAAACTGCCCGTGGCGGAGGATAAACTCTTCCCATTCACTGTGGCCGTGGTGGCTCCACCAGAGTTACCCGGAGCAGCTGCTCCCGGTATGACAAATCCCAGGTTTTTCAAGGACCCAATGGAACCCTTGAGCAGATCCGGTTTATCCACCTCCGGGCCACCGAACTCCTGCAGCTGTTGCAGCCAACAGCAGAGCATGGCCTCGATGCCCTCGTCAACCTTAAGTCGAAAGAAAAACATTTTATAGAAATAAGATATCTGTATACGATTGATGGCTTGGTGCTCACCCTTCGAGAATCCACGGGGAAAACGAAGTCACTCGCGGAAAGTACTATCTTGTTCGGTCCCTTGGAAAGACGCTTGCGGAGGAAATAGTTTCTAAAGAAAGGTTTAGGTAAGAGAGTTAAAACATTTCCAGGTTAGATTTATTTAGAAATACTAAAAGCATCGTTAAAGTGTGAAATAATCAAATTCTTTCTGGGTTGGCTAATTTTTTTTAAATATTTAAAAATATATATATATATGTTAAGTACCTCTTAGTTTTGATATGGGGAAGAATTCTAGCCGACTCGAGGTCACACTCGGTTTAATTTCTCATACGTAAATCAAGACTCGATTATATGCTAATATAACACCCAGATTCCTTGTCAACACGTCCAAAAAAATCGTACACATTTAGACATTAAACATAATAAGGATCGTAAGTCCATGTAATCTCTCATAACTGTGATAAGCAATGATCACATTTCGTTGCTAAGCCCCTAAGACCAACACTTCAAGCAGATAATTTTAAGGACTTCTCCATGCCCAGTTAAGTTGCCAGTTAAGTTGCTGTTTAAATAGACAAGAGCTCACGTCTACTTAGCAGGGTGCTCAATTATCTACGGAATATCATTAGGCACATTCGTAGGCACAACTTCCGGACCGCGTCATCCTTCATCATCGACCAATGCAATCTGCAGCCATTAGCCCAGAAGCCCTATGCCCTATGACCCAGTAGCTCCAGACCATAAAAACTTTTTACTACTACCTGCCTACTCGCTCCCTACACCTCGGATTGGCCTTCTCTCTCGGCCAGAAACTCTGGGAGAAAAGGAGGAGCCTGCGAAACCGCAAATTCATGCAGCAATTGTTATGCCAAAAGTTCGCCACGAGGCCGGAGTCAAGTCGGGTTAAGTGTATTAGGGGTATTAATGGGCTACTCGCTGCTTCAGCAGGAAAAACTCTTTGGGCCACGTGTGCCGCTTGTTAACTAGATTTCCGCACCCCAAAAAAAAGTCAGCGGATTCCCTATCCTCATTTATGGCGGAACTTCTCGGCTTAACAAGAGAATAGTTTAACTAGGTCTGGGGTATTGACAATACTTTGGAGGCTAACAGAATTTTATGAATTTCTTTTCCAGATGTTTGGAATAAACAGTATTACATACTTTATAAATAAATAGTTTTGTTAAAAATGCTGAAACATGTTACAACGAAATTAGTTTAAAAATGTATTCTTTTAAACAACAACATTGAATCTGTCCTTCCTTTCTTCATTAGAAAAACCGTTTACAACTTTTAGAAAGCTCGTCGAGCTTATAGGTACATATAATGCTTATATATAAAAAGTGTACACCAACATTTTAGAATGTTCCCCGAACGCCAATGCTCATACTTTCGTTTTTACATTTTTTACGCCACGGATTATACCAGCACTTTGTCAAATGGAACGCCCAAGGGTATTTAAGCATCGTTATAGTAAAGTAACCTTTTTATTTTTGCCTCGGCTAGGGGCTTTTCTTCTTTTCCCGCACAGGTGTGTCCTTCCCGGCCGTGTTGTCCATTTGTTGGGTCCTTGTTTTTTGTCCAGTTTTGTTTCGTGTCGCACCCGCTAATTAAAACTTCATGAGTTGCATTTTAGCTGGCGTCAGAAAAAAGCCCTCGGTTAGTTGCGGTTTAAAGTTGCCAGCGATGTTAACTAGTTTAAATCAGACTATTTGTGCTGCGATTAATAAGGGGATTGCCTGAATGCGGGTCTGAGGATTAACACCCGTTGCGCACTGGAAATGTTTTGCCGGCATGTCAAACAGTAAATGATTTGTTTTACCGCACTTGACGTGCTTTTGTGTATAAATGTCAACTGGCAGGCGGAGGCTTTGATGAATGTAATTAATTAATTAAATGCCTGCTTTAATAGCCCAACCATTGTGCGGGCTTGAATGGGTGAATAGTGAGAGTTAAGTGTGCGGTCGGGTATTGATTTTCCACGCATGATTTCCAGCAGCCGCAGACTAAAATCTGACATAAACAGCGCTGATAATACACGTATACACAGCGTGGGTTCCCGCCGAACGACTGACTTTGGCCTGAATAAATTATTATAAGTGTGCGCTAATAATTAGCTGAATACTAAATGGGTAAAGTGATTCAAATATTTCAATCGGAATTGACTGAAAAAAACTTGAACATTTTTCTTGTCTCTCTGTTTGGTTTCTGTTTTCTCTTAAACAATTTTCTGCCGATGTTAAAATACATCATCTGGCTAAATACAATTAGAAGCAAAATTGAATTACATTACAAGCTCGCACAATAAAAACACACACAGTGGAAACTACAACTGCTCGATGGTGGGCAAGGCAAAGCAATTAGCAGCAGCTAGGAAAAAGGGAAAATACTTATGGCTGCCAGGCGAATGGAAGTTGCCACGCGCAAAAAAACGCTTTGGCCAATCCCATCCCAATCCGATGGATATTGGGACCATTGCGTGGGACAAGGATTTACAGAAAGATGAACGAGCGGCCGCCTTTCGAGCGTGCTAATTGAATATTTACAGGCAAGAGAAAAGATTGGAGCTTGGAGGGAAAACCAAAGGAAATCTTAATTACGCAACAACAGTTGTTTCATCTTGAATTTCAAATGTAAATTGGTGCAGCCCACCAAACGAGTTTTTGCTCTCGCAGTCCCTGGAATTTCAGCCTCAAGTACTAAAAGGTCCTGGCAACCAACTTTAAAGGAATCATAAATTCCCTTTTAAAATCAATTAAATTCTTCAATCATTGATTACAGATTATTTCTAAAAGCATAAAATAGGTATTTCAATGGATATATAAATTTTTTTTTTAAATTGAGATATGTATTAACAGGTAGGAAAGCTACTATCGAGTGTGACCGACTGTGAGATACCCGGTACCATTGTGGGTTAAATAAATGGCATAGGGACATGGCTAATTCACCTTGTCTAATTATGCTCAAATGTATGAGAAATGCTGACAAAAGAAGACAAATGTTGTTAGAACACAAAAAAAAAAAAGACAAATGTTGCTAGGAACATGTTGAGCAATACCAATCCACTATACTATAGTGACTATAGGGACCGATTTTTTGGAAAAAATGAATAACTCCCTCAGTTTATTATATAACAAAATGAAACTTTACCAATCGGATCCGACAACTATATCCTATAGCTTTTATAGGAGAGATCGGGTAAAATATAAAATATCTGCATTAAACTTTGTAAACTTAAAATGTATACTCTTTTAAAAAAATATAGAAAATTTAGCGAGATAGGATCACAATTTTCTAAAATTTTCATAGAAACAATCAACCAAAAACTGCTACCCATCTGGTAAGTAATACAGCGTTGCCATACAATAGGTAATGACCTAAAAATTAAATTACGGGAAAAGTCGGAGGCAGCGCACTTTGAGACAATGTGGTCTGAATTCTCAATTAATGACTCTACAACAAAGTTAAACATTTTTATTAAACTCTATTGAAAGTTGGGCTTTCTTTCCATAACCCAAAGAAAAACATCACATGCTATATTTTAAAATTGTTAGAAATGTACGCATATATCGAGCAACATATTAGTATTTACACAAATTACATACATTAACCATTAATATTCATTTCAAATTTTAGTATTTTACGTTCTAATGTTGCAGAGTTATTGATTTGAACGTTCCCTTAAAATTTAAGGAAAATGTAAACAAAGTGCGGTTGCAACAACTGACTTTAATAGTTGGTATTTAAATACTAGACTCTTAAGTTAATATTTGCAGTATGTAACATAACAGCTTGATACATTCTTAATACATTAAAATTAAAAAATCAAAAATTGTCATACTTTTAAAAATAATTTTAAAATTTTTAAATTTTTTTAATTTTTTCCGAAAAATTGGTAAAATTTGCCATAGTGCAACGGTGCTACCAACACAAACGTAGATGTTGCAGGAGCTCAGTATACACAGAAACTTTATTGTATCTATGGGTATAGGGAATAAACAGAAAATACCACATATTTTTCATCATTGTAAGAACTTATGTCTAATTAAAATTAGAGTATATTGTATCTTTTAATCGAAAATATAGCAGGAATAAATACAAATGCTATTCCAATAAGAAGTCGAATTTTAAGGATAAAAACTATTTCGAATGCTCCAATTTGTATTTCGTATTTAATTTGTGAAATACTCACCTCATGGCAATCCCGGCAGCCACACTGGCCGCCACGATGATGACCAGCAGGCCAACGCAGATGGCCACTATGGTCCAGCAGATGGCGCCGCACTGCCACAACTGGACACTGCTGACCAGCAGCCACTCATCGTAGCCGGGCTGCACGGAGTGGGTTATGTAGGAGCCAGCGGCTCCGCCTCCCGCCGACCCGTTCTCCCAGCCCCGCTTATCGCTCTCCAGGATGAGCAGGGGTCGCCACTTGTAGATGGCCAGCGGGTCATCCCTAACGATGTCCAGCACAACGAAATCATATTTGGGAATTGCTTCGGTTCGATCCGATTGCGTTGCTGTGGTCGCAACCAGGTCGTACAGTGGGAGGAGGTTGCGGTACGGATACAGCTTGCTCACACTGGCATTGTGATGGACACTGGCCGATGCTTCCGCGTGGCTCCCGTTCTCCCCACCTCCATTGGGCGTGCGAAAATTCTGCATTGTTGCCATCAGGCCGGCCGCATTCAGAAAGTGTCGATGCCTGTCGCTTAGCAGAGTCAGCACCAACAGACTGCTGCTCACCATTCCGGACTGGGAGCTCGAATTTCGGCCGGGGTGTCGCTTCCTCTCCGGCCGCCCGATGCGTGTCAAATATTTGTAGAACCGATGCTCGACATCCAATGAGCTAGCCACCATGTCGATGAGCAGTATTTTTGTGTGCTGCCTCCTGCGCCCCCAGACCTCCGCCTCCTCCTGCTCCTGTCGCACCCACTTATGTGCGATACTGGAAAGGAGGCGTAGATTGCTGGCATCGTTCAGCGGGGCCGTGATGATAATTGCTGAAAGTCGAAACCAAACGCAATGAGCCATCATCACACAGAGCAAAAATGTAAATATTTCCTTCATCCTTGAATATTGAAAAAGGTTTATTTAATTATGCCAATAAACTGAAAATAATCTTAGAAACTATAAGATTTTTAGACCTTGTCTCAATCAAACAATGAATGAATATTTTTGTCAATTGCATGGACCAGGTCCTGCAGTCAGTGCAGTGGATCCAGTGGCCAGGAGCCGCGATACTTACCTTTGCCCGGCTTATCCTGCCCATGCAGGTCACGTATTGTGCTGCCAATTTCGATGCGATACGGCACATGCAAGTTGGCCGCTATGGCCAGTCCTAGGCCCCAATTGTCATCTGAAAAATAAAATGGAAAAAGGCACTGAGTGAGGGCGAGTGAGGGTGTGAGACGGACACGGGACGCTGTCGGATGTTGAAATTAAATTGCGTTTTTGTGGCACGTAAAGCGATGGTGTCATGTGTGTCCTGGCTGTTGCATGATGCACCCTCGCTGCAATTCCACAGCCCGTCCTGGGTTCATAATGACCATTTTCATGGGGTTTTGTATGCGGCTTGCTTATGCAGTCCGAACTTATTGTGTCCACCAGTGGTGGATACGGAACTGGCTTTTGGATCTAATTTAACGCGACTCAAAAAGTCCCAAACAACATGATACATATATATATAGTAAGGTAATGGGCGTTTTGACCAAATCTTTGGGAGCGGTTTTCTGACTCCTATGACCAACATAAAGATTTAATATCATACATTTTTGCCAAGAAGAAATTAATATTTTGATTTAATTAATTGAATTGAAAAACAAGTAAGACTGTGATATACCCGGTACCTAAACTAATGTGATTTATATTAAAATGCAAATGAATTAATACATACTATACGATACTACTTCGATACTTCTTAAAATAAATTGCGGCTTGAATTAGCTCCCATGCATAGCCTAGATGTCTCAGCGCCTGGAAAACGTTTCTTATGCAAGAACGGTATGAGTTCAAATGCCGCAAAATCCAAGACTTTTTTCAGTTATTATTTACCGGTTTTTTAAGTTTTTCTCCTTTTTATTCAGTTAATACATTTTATTTCAGCTTTGCCCAAATTAGGTCAACAGTTGTGGAAGCTTAGTATGAAAATGGGCGCTTCTTGTTAATATAGATGTCTAAGCGGCCGATACGTTTATATTTTGCAAAATTGGCCCGAGTTCAACACTCACAAAACCATTTTTTTTTCTTTTTTATTTTACTACTTTTTTAAAGTTTTTCCTCGGGAATATTATGAAAAAAAAAAAAGAAAAGCAAAAAATAAACAGAAAAAAGGCTTGAACCCACAACCAAGACGGCAACAGACTGCGCAGCTTTCCTTAGGGGGGAGTCTAAAAATGCTAACCTTATTGTTTATATCTCCCATGTTTATCATTTGATTATACTAAAATTTTCATATTTATATATTAACTTTTACCCGAAAATAACGACTATAGCTTATATGTCGTTTTTTATTATTTTCGGGGGCGGAAGTGGGCGTGGCCAAATTTAAAAAAAAAACTTGATCTGCGTGCAACAGATTTCAATGTTGTCACCAAATTTGGTAACTCTAGCTCCTATAGTTGGGGTGTTCCCTATATGTCTAACTGACTAACTGAGTGAATTTATTGAATGAAAAAATCGAATGGGAGACAGCTGTCCCATACAAATTGAAATTTTCGATAAATTCAGTCAGTTAGCAACCCGGAGGTGGTTGAAAATATCGTCTAACTGACTGAACAGCTAGTGTGCCTTTATTTTTTAATAAGTGTACCACAGCATTTTAAGGCAATATCTTTGTTTCCTGGAGTAGAACGGTTCAGGGTCTTCCGTTGGCTTCTCCGCCAGCGGAATTCTGCTGCCATCGACAACTCAATGCAAAATTGTGTTTTGTTCCATGTTTCTGACACTATTGAAGATCGCTCGTCCAAGTTTGGCCAGCATATATACGTTTTGGCCAAATTTAAAATGGCCTTGAAGACTCTATATACATATAGTGCCTCTATCTCCGAGCCCAAAAAATGTCCCAGTTTTTACAATCGAACTGCCTTTGCGGTAGGAACGAAGTCGTTAATAGAAAATTATTATTTAGCTGTTACCAGCTCAAATAAATCTGCTTTCTTGCTTTTAAATTTAATTTTCCTCGATTGTTGACATATACAGAGAGCCTCTGAAAGTTGTTTGCAGAGTCAGCAGACGAATTTTCGGGTCGTTCCCTATACGTCTAAATCAGGGGTCCGCACCATTACATTGACATGCCAACACTGCATTTGTGTATGTGAAAAATGAGAGAGAGAGACTTCCGTCTCTTTCATAAGTAACAAGATATGACAAAAAAAAAAGCTAACTTTTGTTTTATATGCATAATAACTAGCTATAACTAAAAAAACAGCTATTTCACGCTAAAAACGGCTAGATTTAGCTAGAACATGACAATGCGGCAGCACTAGCCTTGTGCTTTAATTTCGCCGAAGCGAAGCCGAAGACCTGTGCCGAAGTCACACGAACGTTTATACTGTATATGAGAGGCAGCGACGCCGGCAGAGAAATTTCCTATCCCACGGGATAGGGCCGTGCGGACCCCTGGTCTAAATATATCTGCGATAGTTTCAGTCGTTTTGCGATAGTTAGTCACTTAGACGTATAGGGAACACCCAGAGTCTCTGAGGTCTGTTGTTTCACACGGACAGACGGACATAGCTAAATCGACTCGGCTGATCAAGAATATACTTTATAGGGTCGGAGATTTCTCCTTCTGCCTGTTACATACATTCTCGGTTGGCACCAACTTATAATACCCTTATACCCCATGGGTACCGGGTATAATGAACATTTTCCTTTTTGCTTAAAGTCTAGTACTCAGACCGACGAAAAGTGTTCGTAAGCAGTGCGAGAGAGCAAGAGGTGACTATTGTCCTCTCGTTTTGACTCACTGCTTAGATAGACTTTTCGTCTATCTGAGTACGTAGCTTTAACGAGAATGAAACAGTTCAGAAGGCTTTTGTGCAGCGTTAAATTTAATTCGTTTACATTGTCTCAAGACTGTAACATTTAACACAATTTTAGATCGTTTGGAAAATAATCCACAAGCAACAGAATTCTCTAGTGGAACTTGCAGTGGCAGTTCCTGAAGCCGGACTTCTGTGGTTTCTGGGGCGCCTCAATGGGCACTTTTGGCGCCGGGGGCTTCGCTCCCTCGGGAGGCACATCCCAGCCACCAACATGCGCCATGAATCCGCAGTGCTTCCGCGCCTCCCTGGGACAAGGACACTTGTCCAAACTGGCGCCGGCCACTCGTGCGTTGAACTCCTGTTCCGTAGTGGGAGCTTTTTGAATATACTGATTAGGATTACAGGCCATCACCCGCCAATTTGGATGCGGAGCCAGGTAATCGATGCCTTTTTCCAGGATCTCTTTGGCCAGTTTCTTGCACACCACGGGATCGTCTATGGCGGCCATCAAGCGACTGTCGAACTTCTTTTCCTCCTCCGCCTGGATGCGCTTCATCTCCGCGATCTGGGCGTCCAAGTCCGCCTTGTAGCGGATCTGTCCGCACACGATCATCTCGTGGGTGACCTCCGGATGGACAAAACGATTCTCGGGCATCTTGTTTTCACGCAGCTCGGCATCCCAGCGGAGCCTTCTCTCGTAGTCCTCGCACACCTGCTTCCGCAGGATATCGTAGCACTTCTCCGCCGCCTCGCGCTTCAGCCGAATCCTTTCGCTGATGTTGACCTTGGTGCAGACGTCCAGTTGGTAAAGATCGGCGGTGCGCTCGTCCATCATCTTTTCGATGCCCAGCTCCAGCGACTGCATGCGGCGCAAATAGGCCAGGTACTCCAGAGTGGCTCTGTTGAGGTCCTTCTTTGATTGGGCAATCTTTTCAAGAGCCTCGGCCTCCAGGCGTTGGGTTTCAAGGCAGAAGGCCCGGTGCTCTGCCTTGTCCGCCTCCCACTCCGCCAGGCGGGCACATCTCTTCCGCTCAATCTCCTTGAGGAGCTCGGCCTGGAGGGCCAGCTGGTCTACAGGAGCAGGCTGGTGCTCCTTGTCGAACTCCTCGAGGCGGATCTCCTCCAGCAGAGCGTTTATGGCACGCTCCTCCTCCTTCTTCTCTGCCTCCGCCACCTTGCGTTTTTCCTCGAGCTCTGCCATTTGGATGGCCAGGACGTGATTAACCTGCTCCTGCATCTGGTGGCGCTTCAGGTCTTCGTCTGCTTGTTCGCAGTCGAACTGGGCCCACCGCCGGCGATTCAGCTCTGACCAGTGCAGCTCCTGCTGGCACTCCCGCCGCTTCTTTCGCTGATTCTCGAGGATCTGCTCCTCCTGGACTATCTTAGTCTCGATGAGGTCCTGGTGTCGCATAGCCTCTCGAACCTCGTAGCAGTCCAGCATCACCCGCTGGACGTGCTTCTCCTCGAGGAACTTCTTCTGCTGCTTGGCCACCTGCTCCTGGATGGCGTGCACGTGTTCCTTGCGCTCGTTCATACGCGTCTTCACGGTGTTCGAGAACTCCTCCTCGTAGCCCTTGTCCTCATCCTCGAGCATCTTCTTCAGCCTCTGGCTGCGCTCCTGTAGCTCCTCGGCGGTCACTTGCTTCGCCCGGGCCACCAGTAGTCCGATCTGAGTGTACAGGCTCTTCCGGTCCGTTCGCTGGATGAAGTTGAAGTGGTCTAGTCCGCGACCAGAGTTCTGCATCGTGGCAAAGCTATCGAGCAAGCTAACTAATCGAAAGATATATGTAAGAAAATACGGATCATGCTATGAAAATTTTCCAGATGTGACTGGATTAAGCCCAGTGCGTTACGTTTACGGGAGACTATTGAAGGAAAAGTCAAGTTGCCATAACAGCCGAGAAATATTCTCACTTTACACATTAATTGAAGTTAATATATATCTCATGACGCTTTACAGGAAGCCACTTCCTAATGCACAAACGCATTTTTCGTTGATTTATGATGGCTCTTAGAGGGCCAAGCCACATACACAAGCAACACCTTGGCAGTCCTTTTTGGGACCCCATAAAGCTCACAAATATCCGCCGGGCAAATGTTTCATAGATCATAAAGTGTTATGCAGAACCCATAAAGTGCACTATTCCGCCAATACACCCAGAAAAATTAGGAACGTTTTTTTTCTCACTTTATGTCAAAGACTTTTTTTTCGAGAAGACGTGATTTTGAAGTCGAGACGCAGTTACTCTTAATTTTAAGCTATTAGAGGAGGGACCTGAAGGGAAAACAAGAGAGAGAGAGAGAAAAGATTGCGTAGCAACGGACAGTCAGACAGACGAACAGACAGACGGACAGACGGACAGACGGACATGGCTAAATCGATGCTGACCAATAATATATATAATATATATGCTTTATGGGGTCGGAGATGCTTCCTTCACTGCGTTGCAAACTTTAGGACAAAATTATAATACCCTGCAAGGGTATAAAAATGTGTGAGTATGACTATATTCTAGTGTCTAATAGTCCGTTGAATAATAACATTTATAGTATATTATGCATGAAATTAAACTTTACATTTTACATTTAACATATTAGATAACAAAAGATATTTAAATCTAAGTCTGTATTTTCTAAGCTCAAAAAATAGTTCATATCACTTCGTATTCATGATTTACTTTAATCGAGAACAATAAATCTTAAATCAAGAAATTTAAGTCAAGAAAACTCGTTCTGAAAAACCGATCTCTATATGCGAATTCTTCTCGTTTATTTTTTTATTGCTCTTGGCTTGCTTTTGAGAAGAAAAATAATAATACCGAGAACGTTGAGAATGGTTTTTTCCGTCAGTGTAGATTTCCTGCATTGTCATGCCAATGGGCAGATTTCTGAAACGGTCAAACGACTCTGCAAAATAATTTATTATCGCACAAGCACACCTTTCGCCCGGAACTCATAAAAGCATCAATTTTCATGGGAGCTAATGAGACATTGCCTATACGCAGCGTTGCCGAAGGCATTTAATACAATTATGCAGCATCACTGAGCGCCTGAAATTAAATTACTCTCAGGTGAAAAAGAGATTTAATTTTCTGGGTGTTTTTTAAAAAGAAGTCACTAGTTGATGTCGGGATTTGACAGTCTTGGGCGGGTGCTTAATTTCCTTTTCTCGCTTTGCATTCCCTCTATCAACTCAATTAGCATTGCAGCTGACAACACGCTAATTAACTGAGATGTGAGCTGGAAAAACTTGCCAAAACTCGAATGCAGCCACGTGATCAGGAAAAGAAGCAACAGAAAATGGAAAAGCAGAAGGCATGTGAGGCCTCAACACTGAACGAAAAAGAATAAAACATTTAAATTAGGATTCTACGCTTGTCACTGGTTCTATGGTAGTGTACTTGATTTTTTGAATTTATTCCTTTT
The DNA here is from genome assembly GCA_008042535.1 of Drosophila tani. Taxonomy (NCBI): domain Eukaryota; kingdom Metazoa; phylum Arthropoda; class Insecta; order Diptera; family Drosophilidae; genus Drosophila; species Drosophila tani. Next base: position 25,394 of record VNJO01000259.1, read on the forward strand.
TTTTAAGGAAATATTATTTAATAAGAGTCAAAGTTTTTTCAGTAAGCAAAGGCTTTCCCTTGGATTTTGCCGTGTGTGAGGCGCAACTTTATGGCTGAGCTGTGAGTGATGAGTAGAGAGGGGAGAGGGGGAGGAAGGCCTCCTGCTCCTGGTCCTGCTCCTACGATTGGCAAGTGCATGTTTGCCCAAGTGCAAAATTGTGCAATTACGCAGCGCAGCGGCGGCTGGCAAGACGAAGGCGAATACTGGGGCGCCGCCGAAGACGACATCCTGCGACGGCTCAGTGTGAGACTTAGCCATATGCACTCCGGCTGGGATTTCCTTTTTGTTGGCCCCTCCAGCACTGCCGCATTCAAGGCAAAGTTGTGCGGTTGAATTTTCAGGCAATTTGCATAGTTTCCACGAACAATAACAAAACGTAACAACTGCTGGGGCAAAGATAACCGAGGCGCGTGTGTGTGAGTGTGTGTAATAAGCCGCTGCAGCTGTTATGTTATGTTCTGTTCTGTTCTGTTTAAGCTCGAAGGCAAACGGGCAAAGGGCTGCTGCTGATTTGTTTCAAGATCCTTTTGATGCAATTCCTCAATGGGCCGGGATCTCCCATTATCCCCATTTCTATATGAACTGTGAACTCAGCTCGTGTGTGGTTAATTCCTCTGCTTTGCTTGTCCAAGGCCAAGGCTCCCCGCACACACGCTAACCCATTAGGAAAGGTTGTAGGAGAAGCGCATACTTAACGCCAACTGTCTGCTGCACTCACACAGCCGCACACAAGGCACTCTCATATGAACACAGATGAGTGCTCTTCATGCTCGTATTTGCATTTGTGCTTTTTCATTTTATGCATTTAAAAATTCATGCGCTTCACTCAAAATTTAAATTGCGGCGCGTTCACTCGTAGCTGTGTCTGCTGTTCATGTGGCTTTCCGCACATATTATGTGCAAACAGCTGCGGTAACATTAAACAGTGGCATCAACAAGATTTTTATTTATTTGTGAATAAGATAGTTGGGTTAGTTACCAAACCGTTTGCCATTGCGATAGCGAATGTAAATGCACCACACAAGAGGTGTTATTTTACTGAAGGCCGAATTGAAATTTAAATTATGGACCATTTTATAACACTAAGATAAGAAACGGGTAAACACAGCTTTGAAATAAACACTATTATTTTTGTCAAACAGCTGGCAAGCCGTTTCTGAGAGTTCGAACCAGAAATTAAAATCGTAACAAAGTCTAAGTCCTTTGCGGCATAGAAGCTTTTCGTAACTATATAAATATAATATATAAATATAGAGTGAAAAAAGTTTAGCTTTCATTATAATCCAACCAAATTACTATTATCTTGACTGTAGCTGTACTTGGTAACCATACATTTATGCTGCATTGTACTATGGGGAATTTAGCCGAATTTTTGGAAAAAATTAATAACTCTCTCACTTTACTAGATATCAACATGAAACTTTACCAATCGTAATTACATATATATAGAAAATTTCTGAATGAAAATTATCCGGATCAGACAACTATATCCTATAGCTTTCATAGGAGAGATATCTGCATAAAACTTTGGGAACTTAAAATTTTGATTTTTAAAATTTGTTTAAAATTTTGTCAAGATTGGATCACGATTTCCTATAATTTTCATATAAACAATCTAACCAAAAACTGCTATCCATCTGGTAAGCAATACAGCGTTGCCATATAAAAGGCAATGTTTTAAAAATGAAATTTTTTCGCAAAATGGTAAACTTGTTTTAATTTTCCGACTTCCAGAAAATGGGTTCAATGGTCAAAAAAAGTGGTAAAATTCCCCATAGTGCATTGGAGTGCACTGGCATTTATTTGTTTGTGCGGGTTAGCCAGCAAGTTCGTTCTGCAAGCGTTGTTATTTATCAGAGGCACCCGCAAAAAAGAGCATTCCAAAAGGGTTTCCAGCCAAAAAAAAAGTAAAAGCAAGAAAGAAAGCTAACTTCGGTAAACTGAAGTTTGTATACCCTTGCAGTCTTCAAATGGATCCTTGAAAATCGATCCATTTTGGTAATGTTGTCAAAATATCGAAATTTGTAAATGTTGTAAATTTTACATTTTACATGAAGAATTTTACATTTTTATATAAATCTACCGATCGCTTCTATGGTAGCTATATGATATAGTTGGCCGATCTTAATGAAATTAAAACGTAATTCTAAAACCGTTAAAAACTGCTATATCTCGAAATTTATAAAAATACGTTGAAAAATAGAAAAGTTACTTTTTTTTTAACGATATTGTGGTCCGATTTCGGCCGTACCGACATATATACTGCGTGCTAAAAAAATAAGATTTTGCTGAAAATTTCAGCCCGATAGCTCAAAAACTGATAGACTAGTTCGCGTAGAAACCGAGAGACAGATGGACAGACAGACTGACATGGCTAGATCAACTCGGCTGGTGATGCTGATCAAGAATATATATACTTTATGGGGTCGGAGATGCTTGCATTTGAAATTCCATAACATAGCAGAAGCTGCTAGTTAGGAAGTTATTTCTTCTTTGCTCTTCCTTTGTTGTTGCCCAAAAAATCGAGAAGGTAAACGGAAAACTGTGGCTGAACGCAGAAGCACAAATAAACGGCCGGGCAGGTAAATAAGTTGCTCAGGCATAAAAAAGGAAGAATAAACTAGCAGATTGCACCCACAATCGCGATCTACTTCCATTTGTCTAAGCTGCGGAACGCCCGTACTCGTTACGTTGAAATGCAATCAACACATGTCGCACGTGGCGTATACGTTATATCATTTGCATAGGCATACGCCATGCGTTATGTGGGATGATGTCAACAATTGAATCCAAAATGCGAGCTGGCTGAAGGAAATTTACGAGTCAAGTTGAGGGGGATTTCAGATAGCCAGATCTGCCTTCACAGGCCCAGCCCACCCGTTCCTATTAAATGGTCATCATAAACTTGTTCAGGCATCAAAAACAAGTTTTAGTTCACAGATGGCAACGCACATGTTCCATCAAACGGCACTTGTGCTGGCCCAAAAGGCTACCAAAACTTTGGGCGCACATTACCCAAAATATTCACACATTTGCATGTTCCGGAGGGACATTAAAAATTAAGCCATAATTTGCCCAGCACGCCTGCTCAAGAAATATGCTGCACACTTTTTAAATTTAATTGTGAATTTTCGAGCCTTATCAACACGACGTCAGACTGCATACACAACCCAACACTTTAACATAATTAAGTTAACATCCGTGTGTGTTTTTGTGGGAGTGGAAAAACTTACAGCGCACTTTCCAGCTGTACTCTTGGTAGCTTTCATTGTTAATTGGGGTGGTGGGTGAAAAAGTTACTGCAGTCCATCGAAATGCAATTAAAGTTGCAAATTGCTTTTGCGCGTACACACAATTTACATAATGCAGCAGATATAATCTTTGAGCACAAAGTTTCTCGGAGAGCTCAGAGCAGTTCAATTGATTGGATCCTCCACATTGTCATCGTCTTCGTCATCGTCTTGTTGTTTCGCTCAGAGCATAGAGATGCAGATAAAAATAGAGACAGAGCGTGAAACAAAAATTGCAATTTTCTCTCAATCCCATGACCAAAGTCACAGTGCAAGTCAAACCAATCAGCGCAAAAGCTGGCCCAATAAATCGCAGCATATGGCCTGGCTCCTGGCCAGTGGCCACCTTTTTATGGTCTTCGACTCCATTAGCTGTCACTTAGTGTAAAACAAACCATAAATAGGCGGACGGCTACGGCAACTCGCGGTAATTACGCTGTCATGCTGATGGGCGTTGCCCAAAAGACGGGCCATCCCGACCCATCACGTTAATTGTTAAACACTTGAGATTAATGTCCAGTTGCGAGCGAGTTCTGGGTGTTCAGCAACATCCTCCGGTTTACGGCCTATTTATAGACAAAGATGTTGCAGCATTATTCATAAAAATGTTTCGCGTCCCCACCTAAGGAATCCCAGCACAATTCATGTGGGCATAAATCAAAGGAAGTGCGTATGGCGTCCTCCTCTTCCTGTTTGGGCAACAAGGACCTCAGACCCGGGTCCTGGCGCTCCCATTCTTCATTCAGCTCCCCTAACGACGGCACAGATGCGCGTTCTCTTGGCGTGAATCTCTCTCGGTCACGTACTATGGATACTAAATGTGTTTGATGTGTGCTACTTTGGTCGGCTTCTAAGTCTAAGAACACTGTCGAAAATTCAACAAATTTCTATATTTTTGTATTCTATTTTTGAAATACTTTGAGTTTATTTGTTAAAAGTGAAATTTTGAAGATGTTGTTGAAGATGTTTAAAGTAATTACTAAAGAATTGTTTTATTTCTGATATCGGGTAGAAATGAAGTCTTTTTAACAACCTATATAAGTAAGAATTCTAAAACAGTTTTTAAAATATGGAAAAAAACATCGCTGAATAACCAGAGAAAATTTAGCCTCTCCAACTTTTATGATTCATACAACTACCCTATTGAGGGTACACATGAGCACTTCTTCCTCTTTTGGTTACTTCCATGGTTCCAACATGGAACTTTAACTGCTGTCTGGCTGATTTTATTAGCTGGCATTTGATTCTCCAGCCCCATTCCCGTTTGGTCAGGATCCCCCTTATACCCATACCAGCGATGACATCTCGATTTGCGTAAGGTTTCTCTGTTTGTTTTGCTCAGGATTTACAATTTTGCCTCGCTGTCTCGCTCTTCGTTTGCGGTTTGCGTTGGCTTTTATTTTATAACTTTGTTTTTATGCCATTTCTCAGTCGCTCAGCTGCTGTCACATAATTTGCACTTTTTACTTTCTTCTGCTTTGTTTTGCCACAGATAAATGGAGGAAAGGCAAGAGGTCAATAAACTTGGCCAGTTGAGAAATGGCACTTACGAAAAAAGTGTGAGAAAAATACACTCAAAGAAAAACGTTCGAGTATTTTTTGTTTAAGAAGAATAAACTATAATTGGCGTAGAACAAGAAAGAAAGCTAATTTCGGTAAGCTGAAGTTTGCAGTCTGAAATTGGATCATTGAAAATTGATCATTATGATGAAATTAAAAAAATATAGAAGTTTGTAATTTTGTATAACAACTACCTAAACATTTTACATTTTACATGTAGAATTATGATATAATTGACCGATCTTAATTAAATGAAAGCCGTAATTCTAAAAGTTATAAAAGTTATAATTTTTTTACATTAATTTCGCCAATATTCCTTTGGCAGCTATAGGATATAGTGGTTCGATATAGTTCCAACATATATCCTGCTTGCAAAAGAAATAAGACTAAGACTGCTGAAAATTTCAGTCCGATAGCTGAAAAACTAAGAGACTAGTTCGCGTAAAACCGGCAGACAGAGCTAGATCGACTCGACTGGTGAAGCTGATCATTAATATATTTACTTTATGGGGTCGGAGATGCCTCCTTCACTGCGTTGCAAATATCATGACAAAATTATAATACCATCTGCAAGGGTATAAAAATAGCAGCATTTATCTCGAGTTATGTGCGTATATGTAATTTTTAAAACCACAAAGTTATATACATTTTTTTAATTATTTTCCTGTTAATTTTTCGATAATTCTTATGGCAGATACATATGTATATACATTCATACAGAGGTGGTCAAAAGTATTTACACAACTTTGCTTTAAAATGAAGCAGGGTTGTGTATAAACTTTTGACCACCTTTGTACATATATGCTATACCCGTCCGAGTTTTATAAAATTACACCCGTAACTCTGAAATCATAAAGTAGAGAAATTTTTCGGAGAAGATGAAAAATATGTTGTTCTGACCCTTTCTTTGTCAACTATAAGATATGATATACCCATAAGGTCTTTTTAAATAGTTTCATTCAGATAGCTCAATAGCTGAGAGCTGCGTAGAAACGGTCAGACGGAGATGGCTAGATCGCGGAGCCAAGTCGAGACTGATCCAGAATATGTATGTAACATAGCTGGGGCCCAGGTCTGCTAATTACGATTGATTTTTATTAATTTATGTATGATTGTTATTGATTAGTTCGTTCAACCGTTTAGTTTAACCCTTAGTTCTGATTGTTTTATGCTTACCCTAAAATATAATATGAAATAAATTTATGACTCAAATATAAATTTAAACATTTCCAAGAAACAAATTAGTAGCTTGAATATATTTTTATAGTTGTATGTATTAAAACGTATATACATATATTCAGGAGAATATGTCGGAAACAACTGTATAGCCAAGCCTGCTTATTGCCTTAGAGAATATCTTACTTGGTTATGGCTTATTTAATAAACTTAATTCGTTTTAATCAAGCCGCCATGACCTCGTAAATATTTTGGTGTACTAGTTAAAATTATAGATTTATTTCTTCGATAAATTTATATTCAATATAATTTAAATTAAGGCATTCAGTTAAATAAAAAGGATGGTTCAAGAATCTAACTGCCACTGAGAGCGACTTCTGTTTTCGATTAACCTTTAATTGATTGCCACGGGCTCCTTAAATGGCTGCGTTTGATTGGCAGTTAAGCTAATTAGGCAACATGCGAGATATTTAAGCAGGGAAACGCCGGCTGGTATACTCGTATACTGCGGCTGATTTGACGCGGCCACCTAATTAAATTTCAAATGCGGCAGTGTCAACTTAATGGTCCTCTATCCTGCCGCCCCTTCCAGCCCTCTCTCCATATCCACTGTATATATCTCGCTATCTTTCTGTGCCTGCCAGCGTTTGTGCAAACACTCGACACACACACAGGGCCCACACTAACACAGCAGCAGCGTTAATCATAAGAATGTCACCACTAATTGCAATGCGTATACGCACACGTGTACTTTGAGTTCTCTACAAGCAGCTTCCTTCTGTCCACATTTCGCCACCTCCTTTCCCCTGTCCCCCCTAATTCCTGACGACCCCATAATTTGGCATTACGTGGGCGCGTCCCCGACATAGGCACGCCCACATCTGTCGCTCGTCGGGTTCCTCCGGCAAATGTGTTTATTTAACATTTAAGCAAGCAGCTTTTGCCTTCTAACCATAAAATGGGAATTGTGAATGAGTGACCTGGGATACCATCGGATGGGATGGGTTGGGATCTGGCTAGCTGGAGTTCCTCTTATATGTGTGCTTATAATTGAGCGAGGAACATTACTCAGAGTAGTTGGCTTGTTGGCCGAGAAAATAACAAACTTTTGGCGGAAGTCATTAGAGCTTAAATAGATGGGATTAAACTTTGGAGAGAGTTTTTAATATTAAATTTTTTCTGAGAATTTTGGTAAACATAGAGGAGATCCTAGAACAAATGCAAATGCTTAATATTAATTATTAAATACTATTTTAAAAAATTCAATAGTATAACAATTCTGTATATAAAAGCCAATGAAAGGGTTCCAAGAAAATAATAACACCAACAGGCGTTCTTCTTGTATAAGAAAGGCAGTAAAGGTGGGACTTGCTTAAAAAGAATCTCGCATCAGCTTTACATATCGTTTCGTAAGTAAATTTTCTTCTTTTAACCATTGTTTGGTGATTGCTTAAAAAGTTTCTGGGATATTTATCTGATAGAATCTGCCTGGGATTTGGCCATTTAAAAGTTTAATCACCAAACGAACTGCGGCACCATTACGATTTCAATTTGATTTCTAATGGAACAAAAGCAATTTCAATGCAAATGAAAAAATGAGTGGGGAAAAGTTTAGAGGACAACTTACCGCCGACATAGATATCAACTTGCGACCAGTTCAGTTTGGTAGAAATACTCTGCACGGCCAGGGAAATTGCCTCGAATGATGGCAGAAAATTGCTGGAGATCTGCGAAAGAGAGATAAGTTCCATTTTAGACAGTCGCGCGCAGGAGATGTTTTTCCGAGTTACAACCCAGAAATGGCATAAATGAACATCTCGGAAGTCGGGGTCCAGAACCCCGGCAGCTCTATAAACATCACTCTCTCCAGGCCCCAACCAAGGGTTCGCCATTGTGTTTATTCTGTTGTTGGCTCTGTTGCTCCCCACCCCCATCCCCCGGCCCCTTAACCACTTCACAATCACCTTTTGTCTCTGTGGGCGGCTGCAAATGAAAATCTAAACACTCTAGTGCTCGGCTGGCTTGTTTGTTAAAGTGAAACAAATTAAATGCTCAAGCAATTAAAGAATGCCGGGGAGAGGGGCCGGGATGTCCACTTGGCAGTCGGCAATGGAAAAGGTATGTGTGGGCTGCATCTTGTGGATTAAGTAGGTTAGGATTATTAGTAGGAGTTTTAAAGCTAAAGCCTTTTTATGATTAAAGTATATGTTCGACTTTTGGTAAATTTATGTTGAATATATATTAATTAGTACTCTCCTGGGTGCCAAAGTAAAAGATACGCCCTAAAAAAATAGTTAGGCATGGTGACGTGATTTTTTGTTGGCTATTTGAAAGGCCTGTCAGACAAATAGCAATGCAACATGGCCGTAGACAATTCAATCATGTTTAATCAAAGCATTAGGGCGACCCATACGCAGACAACTGGCTCCAATCAATAATCGAGCCCGCGTCCCCTCTATGCACGTACTGCCCCTACTCCTGGTGTCCCCCCATCCGTCGTCGTAATCATCGTCGTGCTCGAGCATAAAAGGTCCTTGCTCGTTGGGAAAAGTTCGATATTCCGTTGGCATTGATAAGGGGCAGTTCAGCCGCCGGGTCGCTGGTTCAGCTCGTCGATGGAGGGCAGCGGGCTGGCAGGCACCCAGCTTTAAGTTGGTTTTTGTACCTTTTTGACCTTTTTTCCTCAACTTGTTTTTCATTTTTGTTTAGACTCATTTGTCGGCATGATTTGAGTGTGAGTTTGCCAGGACAGCTGCCTGTTGGATGTTAGCCGTTGGCCTGTTGGCTGCTTCATTATTTTGGCAGACGAAATAAATTGAAAAACGTTTGAGAAAATACGTGTAGGCAGCTTGGACACATACAATTTTCTACAAAATTGAATTTCAGAAGCAACAGCAACAACAACACCGGAAGCAATCAGATGGGCATTGCTGGGAGGGGGAGCTGCTCCTAAACTGAAAGCTTTTCAATGTGATTAGGCAATGATTTTTCACAATTCCGTCTTCTTTTTCACTTTTCATCCTTATGCATTATGACATATAAATATTGCTTATAATGACGATTAGCTTTTGGCCAAACAAAAAACGAACGCGAAAAGCGACCATTTTGAAGTTTCCTTTTGCGAAACGATTAGGAACATCTTTGTAACACCTACTTTAAGATAAGAACTACACAGTAAGAATTATGGCATCCTTAAACTAAGAAGCGGGGCAGACTGATTAGTAAATAGAGTAGTTTACAATTTCAGTTTCTATGGAAATTTGTATTGACGCCTTTACTAGCACCAGAGCGGTAGCATAAACAGTCTGTCCCTCTGCTTTTTACACGTTATGCTTTGTTCTTTCCAATAGCATTTACAATTTTTGCTCTCCGTACATAGCAGGAACTGGGCGAGGGTTGAAAGAAAAGCTTTCTTGGTGTCGTATAGTTTTGATAATCACCTTACTAAGGAAGAGAAACAGAGCGTAGGCTAGATCCAGTAACATCTTAGTGGTAGCCAAGCTGATTGTTAAGAACGGTCAGTAATCGGATACTGATGACCCATTGACAATATCACAAATTGCTGCCTGCCTGCTACTTGTCTTTGACATGATCTTTCTGTGTATATCTTGACCTCGAGTACTAAAAAATCCTTTAAGGTATTGTTTTGTGACAAGTTGGAACACCACCCAAATGAGCCGACAAACCCCTGGCAATATAGTGGTATTGGTCCCTGCTTCGATGGTCCTTTTGCCATCAATAAGCCGTGCCAAACTTCGAAAAACTTTCGCTTGGGTAACAAATGGAGGAGGGGAACTTCTATGGAGGGCAGGCGTAATGCGGCAAATTGTTAAAACAATTGCAACAATTTGGCAACGAAGTGCATTTTGGACGTCTATTGACACAACGTGACCAGCCATCGAAACCAGGGCATTTATTGGTATTAACTACGCCCCTTGTGCGCTCACCCAGTGCTACCCCTTCAATGCCACACCCCTGGAAGCTGGCAAAGTGCACTTGGGAAATTAAAAAAAAATATATATGCGAACGTGGGACGCTGGTGTAGTTTTATTGTTCCGACTTTGTTTTATGGCTCGGAGAAATTGTTTAACGCTCAATCAATTTAATTAATTTGGCTGGCGCAAGGAAATATATATTATTTTTGTCAAGCAGCCGGAAAATGAGTTTTCCTTGCGCTTTTCCCTTCCAGCTAGCTTGATTTCATCTTCCTGTTCTTTGGCATTTATTCACAGGTGAATTGCTTTTGGCCCTCAGCCGAAATGTTATGCAAAGGAGGCGAGAGCCAAAAAAAGAATCAACATTAATCACAGCTCAGCAAATATTTGACATTTGCCAGCCTCTTTGGCAGATTGTCGAAGGCGAAGAAGAGGCCAAGATTCCAGCACCTCAGTCTTGCCCAAAAATGTTGCTTGGCTTATCCCCAATTCAAGCCAAACGGCGTCGTTTGTTGCTATATTATATACATTTTTGTTGTGCGTGTATATCTTTTGCTGCTTTACAACTCGCTACACATAACAGCTTTGTAAACTTATTCACATGTTAATAATTTAGTTAAGGGGCGTGTGCATATCCATACAAAATATTTCAATTGGTCTTTTGTGGCCATTTCCATATACCCACGCATGGTGAGGATGAATTTATTTATGAGGGCTTATTAAATTTATTTCCGTTGAAGGGTTGACAATGAGATTAGGGCAAATACTTTCAGGGATAACGAAGGGGACCAAGTATAGTTTTCAATGCTGGTTAACCCTCATCTCATGCCTGCGTTGATCCCCATGTTAGCTACAAAGATACTTTTGCATTTTCTTAAATTGTCCTTGTTAATTAGAAAGTAAGGAAGTGACTAAAATCGCAACAGATTTAGAGGTTTTATTATGGTATAGTATTAAAAACCGACAAATATAATAACCAGAAATAAAGTTCAACAGGGATCGTAAAACTCAGTTTTTTTTGAGGAACTTTTCAAGGCCTGCCAAGGAATTCAGTTGTTTATTCATTTTCAATAAGAAATAACCAACAGCTGGCGCTGCGAGATAAAAATTAATGGCGGAACTCAGTTCTTTTTTGAGGGCCGCTATTATTATCAATACGCAATAAGAGAAAAGCAAAACTTTGGCGACGGGCACTTAATTCGCTGTCATTTAACTGAGGATAAATGACCAGGACATGCGGCTGCAACAAACCCATTAAGATTCCGCAAGAAGAGCAGACGAACGATGAAGTTTTGGCCTACATTGGACAGCTCTTTTTTTGCAATTCCAGGAGGAGATGGTCCCCGACCAAGGGCGGAGATAGTGGCGAGAAGGGAAGGAAAGCACTTTTATTGTGTGGCAAAGTGGCAACAAACATTGAGGTGCTATAAAGTTACACAAAAGCAAAGGCAGGGAAGAGCCCCAGCTGGCTGACCGACTGTTCAAAATGTCTGTCATCTTGGCCAACACATATCCTGGAACTCATACAGATGCAAAACACATGCGCACTTGCTGCCATTGCCAAATTGTTTTCACTCTCTCTTAAGCACATGGCCAATGCATGCAGTGTCTTTCCGCATATCTGATGTCTCTCGCCCAAATTGAATCCGATTTGAGTTACGAAATGCTCGTTTGATTGTTTTTTGTTTCCTGTATTTTCGGTTTTGTTTATGTTTTTCCCTGTCAAGGAAATGGGTTTTTAATGCCAAGCTACTATTCAAAACTAAAGTTACTCAGCAACCCGAACATCTGACTCCAACTGTCTGGCATCTCTCTATAACTGTCGGCGATCAGCTATAGAAATGTCAAATTGCAAACATTTAATTCCATTTTAATCAGGGACCGTAATTATTATAAGTTTTATTATAAAAATCAAAAAATAAAAGTTATTTTTTAATTTATATTATATAAATCAATTATAACTCTTAAAATTGATATTAAAAATAAAAATCAAATATAATAATTATATTTTAATTTTTATTTAAAAATCAAATAATAAAAGTTATTTTTGATTTTTATTATAAAAATCAAACAATAAGAGTTATTTTTGATTTTTTTTTATAAAAATCAAACATAAAAATCAAATTGGAATATCTCTTGAACGGAAGATCATACAGAATGTATAGCTCTATATATATATTCTACTCTTCAATACCTTTTTAGTTGATGTATAATGCGTACGTATCCAAGGAGCTTAACTTGCTTCATAGCGATTTTGGGATGGGTAAGTTGGCTACATATATACACAATATATATATTAACGGAAAGGTATTGAAGTGTAGATAATATATATATTGGTCGATATATTCTGTTGGATCTTCCGTTAACGAGATATTCCAATTTGATTTAAATTTTTGATTTTTATATAATAAAAATCAAAAATAACTCTTATTGTTTGATTTTTATAATAAAAATCAAAAATAACTTTTATTATTTGATTTTTAAATAAAAATTAAAATATAATTATTATATTTGATTTTTATTTTTTAAATCATTTTTAAGAGTTAAAATTGACATTTATTTAAAAAATCGGGAAAAAAAGTTTATTCTAATTTTAAATTCCCCGTCCAAAAATACCATATGTGTATTTTTCCCGCACTTCCCTGACGATTTTTAGACCATTGATTTTTATTAAATCATAACTCTTATTTACGGTCCCTGATTTTAATGCCTAGAGAGCTTCGGTGCAGAAAATCAGAAAAGAGACCAAGCAGCAAAGGCTTCCCAGATGCGCATTGGGTCCAAAGACAACAGTTTAAAGTATAATTATCGTGGAAAATACTTCCCTTGCTGAATAGGGAAACATTCAAACATTTCTTCAAACTCTTACTAATTAAGGTGCAACAGTGGTCCTAGCTCCGAAAGTCAGCACTGGCACAAATTGATTTGGACACGATATTAATCAGCAGAAACGTAATAGTTATTTTGGCTATCCAATTACTTAGATGCTTTTTTTTAAATCTTAACATGCATAATGTTACAAAATTTCGATGTTGGTTACTCATAAGTTAAACCACCTTTATGAAGATAATATGTTAAATATGTTCTACGGGTGTAATTAACAAAATAGCTGAGCAAAAAGTCAGTTTTTTCGATAAAATCCAGATACCAGGTGTAGATCGCGGTGGCTTGGAATTGGGGCGAAACTGGAGCGAAAGGGATTTCTCTAGCTTGAGCTAGCTCTTGGTGAATTAAATTACTGTGACAGCTGCAGAGAGTTTATAATATTTTATGACCAGAAAGGCAGTAAAGATGAATGACAGGCGGAATTTGGTGGCCTTCATATTCCGCACCTGACGAGGCCAATATAAAGTGATTTGACTGCTTGTTAAACGATTTAATTTTTGAAGGCTCTGATCCGACCCCTGAGCGCCGGCTCTGACCATTAAGCACTCGCTTTTGGGCCACGTGTGTGCAGCACTTTGTTGGGCCAACTTTATGAATAATTGAGCGATGCCTAAGTGGCAATCTCTTCGGGCCACCCGCCTTTTTATGAGCAACTCTCTGCTCTCCCGGCGAAATAAAGGACGAAAATACTGGAGAAAATGTGCGAAGCGAGAGGGTTTCTCGCAAAATAAGCATCATTGAATTTATTATGATTTTTATGCAAATTGCTGCATCCCCAAAGGGCGCACGATGAATGCAATTAATGTGGGAAGCGGCGCAAAAAGGTTTTATGTCCCTACCACTTAGCGTAACGAAGGGCTTTCACCAGATTGTCTCAAAGGTCAACTCCTTCAAAGCCCCTCCTGGCGCCGAATTTCCATCTCTTCTCCTTCTTTCTGGTCAACTAATTGTCAGCTGCCTTAGCTTGAAATCCGTTCCTGGAAGGAGATGATTATTCAGCTGCTGACAGCTGTGGCTTAGAAACAATATTTGCCATCTTTGAATATGCAAAGGGGGCAAATCGCTTGGCCAGGAAATTTTTACAGTTCGCACTTGCTGAAATAAATCTGCTGAGCACTTAGTTTGAACTTCGACAATGACTTGGGTTATTTGACTTAATGCACATTTAATGTAAATTTATGATACTACTGCAACTGCAATATCGTTGCCTTGCACCAGAGATGGCATTAATCCTTGCCATATTATAGGGATATTTGTTAAGTTGAATTATAAATACGTTAGTTTTTAGCGGTCTTAAACTACACAAGTTGAATATATTCCCAATTGAATTGATTTTCTTGTTTGCTGTCTCTCTGCTACTCTCACTTTTGTACTCGCTCCTCTATCGATAATAAAACAATCGAAATTATTATACACTTTTGCAGAACTTTAGTACACTTCTTAAAGAAATTCAAATTCAGAGGCTAACTTTCCATTGAAATCCATCCATTGGTTAGAAATAATACTTGATTCACGGGGAAATAAATTTGTCTGCTCCTGTTGGTTATAGTTGTCGTGGGCACTGGTGTCGTGTGCACTTAACTTCCTGCCGCAGATGAATCAAATATGCCACACGCACACACAGTCACGTGGATGAAAATGAAATTGTTCTTAATTTGCGTGATGCGAATCAAAAATCAATGGAGTACCGCAAATCAAAAATCAATATAGCCAGCAGACCGGCAGACAGGTGTGGAGTCGCCACAAACACACACAAGTGTTTAAATGCAAACTGCGATGCAGATACGAATATCCATAGGAATACAATTGAATGCCTAAGTACAGAAACGATTGACTGACCTGCATGTGTAATGTGGCACCTGTCAAGTGCAATAAGGGGAATTATAATTCCTGAGGTGGCCAAGTCAAATGTGTTTTGGCCCTCGAGGCCGGGCTCAGAGTGCCTTTTCAAGGAAGTTGAGTATTAATAACACCCTCAGGTGGTTAGGAAAGCTCAGCACAAACTGAACCAAGTCAAGAGCACTTAAGAATTGATGATGGTTAAATCTGGCCATTTATTAAAACCTTTATGAAGTTTGAGGCCATTGGCAATTGCCCGGCATCCGGATACTACATGAAGTAGATATTATTTGAAATGCCGTCTCACATTTCCCGTTTATCGCAGCATTACATTCTTTTTATTCTCTGCATATTTACCAAATGTGGCTGATTACAAAGGGTCGTGGTGCGTCAGGCAGTGCATTGACCTAAACATGTCATCATCATAATAAATAAGCCAATACCAGCTCCTCTTAGACCGCCCTGGCTTATGGCGATGCTGCTGCTCCTGTTGATGATGATGCTGGCAAACAAAGCTCCATTTGCTTCGCTATTTACTGCAAAATATTACGTATACGCCGGGAGGGGGGGGGCACGCCGAAGCATTTAGAAAACTGCAATGACTTGGGCCAGCTGGGAGGAATGATGATCCTATGTGCGCTATATGTGCGCTATATGTGGGACCGTGACAGGGTTGACAGCTGGTGCTGCAAGTTCTGCTGAAATTGGGGAAACACAAACAAAGAGCAAAATGGATACAGGACGCTGCACTTAATTGTGTTTGTGTCTGCTGACTCACAATGGAGTTTGCACTTATGCGAAATGGAAAGTGCCGACGTGGAAAGGAGCTTAAAATTTGATTAGCTGACTATTGGAGTGTTTTCAAGACCTTAAGCCATCTAGCTTTGTTTATTTCGATTGCATGGGAAGCACATGCAAAAGCTGCAATTCCATCTATGCGAACCCAGCGAAATGAAATTACAAGAGTGCCCGAAAAAAACCCAGAGTCCGAACGCGATTCGCTCAAGTGCCAAAATTCAATTTGAACACTTCCCTCGCTTGCATTCTGGCGAATCCATCAAGGGGCGTGGTCGAGGCGCGTAAACAGCAATCAATCATGAACATGCAGCGGGTCAGGAGCAACTGCGACTATAGGAGGCCAACAGCAAGTGGTAAATCAGCGACGACTCTGCCGAACAGGCAGGATGCAAAGCCGAGGGCAAAGTGTCCACACAGGGAACAATGATCAACGCAGCCGAAAAGTACACACTTGACCAGGCTCGTTTTTAATATCGCTTGTGTCCTCCAGGGCGTGCTGTGTCCTCCAGTGTCTGTTGTTGAAAACATTAAAGATTTAATGATACAATAAGTATGAATCATTTCAATTTATTATTCAGATTTCCCTTACTAAAGCCTGTTCCATGATAAACTTTAGACTGCTTATATGTAGTTTTATCTGACAACAATAGTGTTTGCAATGGAAACCCTGAAATACTCGTTCACCATATTATTTACTAGTGTGTGTGTGTTACCCGCACTTCTATTTCTGCACAATCGTAGTCATTGTTGTGGATACCCAATACAAATTCCCAACAGAACACCCAATCCCAGTTGGTCATATCGGTGCCTAGCCAGAACGGATGTCGTCGTTATCATTGATGCAGCTCTCGGCTCCCCGCTTGCCATGCAATTGTCAATTGTCAAGCTGATTGAGTGAAAGGCAAATGCACAGTGGGACTGGAGCTGGATCTGGAGGTGGACCTGTGCACTTGGTGGGCTGCTATGGAATGGTATGCCAAGTGTTTGGCTCCACACTTTTGCCATGATAAACTGCAGTGCCAACGGACAGGCTGACAGACCTACTGACTGACTGTATGACTGACTGACTGTATGCAAGAATGAGTGACTGACAAGCCGAATGCTGTCCCATCGACTGAATTGAGCGACGGATTCTCGTGTGACTTGATTCGCTTGCGTTCTCTGCAAATTGTTAGATAAATGGCCAAGTCGATCGAGATTGGCAATGCAGTGCTGCCATGGAGCGCTTCTTTGAGCGATTTTAGTTGTCTCCCGGGGATTCGAGACACCCCAGATACCCCGTCAGACCCCCATTCAATTGAAATGCAACATTAATCTTCATTAAACTGTTTGCAAGCTTGCTCTGGGGAATTAGTTAGGTTGTATGGGATAACAATAATGCACAGAGAAAAGGAATCATAGAATTTCAGGTTGTTCATCAGCAAATCGAAATGGCAATGTTCTTAATGTGCTATTCAAAATGTAACAAACTAATGTCCTTTTTCCCTATTTCTTGAAACTGAATAAAAGCGAAATAAATGAAAATTTCATTCGATTATAAAATTGTTCAAGTCTAAACCAAAACCGTTTAAACCCCCTGTTGGTTTCTGTGTATACACACATATACTTACAGACACCAGCGTTTTCAGATGTGTTCGGGTCAAACTCAATTTACCGTATTAAGCAATTCGAGCGGAACAAACAACAATACAAACAATACTTGAAAAGCCACAAGAGTTAACAGAATGCAGCAGAAGTTACAAAATGCCGTAAATTGCATGAAATTGATATGCAAAAAAAAAAAACTAGGAGTCTGGGCAAAAAACCGAGGGAAAAGGAAATAGAGGTGGTGTTGGTAAGCAAACTTTGCTCGGCTTTCCCGGCCACTTCAAATTCAATGACCGTTATGGAAAACTAAGCCCGAAATGTGTTTGATGCGAGTTTTTCCCAGTATGTTCCTGTGGGTTAGTGTTTTGCGTATGAGAGCATGTACTTCATTGTGGCATCCACTAAGCGCGTTGCTGAAAGGGGCACAGTGCGGACTTTGCATAATAATAAATAATAAATTTGAAAACTAATGTTACCTT
Source organism: Drosophila tani (assembly GCA_008042535.1). NCBI lineage: Eukaryota > Metazoa > Arthropoda > Insecta > Diptera > Drosophilidae > Drosophila > Drosophila tani. The sequence goes on from VNJO01000259.1 coordinate 42,986, forward strand.
ATAGAACTGAAAGGAAGCCTAGCGGGGACCTTAATTACTATCAATTGTTTCATAAATCTTAGTGTTGTCTTCACAAATCAACTAAAATGGATGGAAAATTGTAATAATTGTAATAACAATAGCAGTTAGCGTGCGTTAACACTTGGTGGACCCGTAGTTTTCGCAAAAACTACTCTATGTAATGAACCATTGCCATTGCTTTAAGCTGGGCATCTTGTTCCCCCCCGCCTGCTACCATTCAAACTGCTATAACAATGCCCCGATTTCCCCACTTTAAAAGCATTTCAGGGAGCTGCGTGTATCGCATTCCCAAGCCGCTGGCAGTTTGCAAATTTTCTCAACTCTCCGAAGGCCGCCCAGGGAGCGGTCGATGGAGGAGGGATCAAAGCGTGGACAGCAGGGCGCATCAATTGCAACTATTGTGCGGCGGTTGTGTCGCTGATTTAGGGGCGGTTGCAAAGGTTCCACGACGCAGGGTAGGCGTGTATTGTTGCGCTTTCAGCACATAAATATTGCACGGCGCGTAAAAATCACACTTAATTGCACGTTTTGTTACTTTGTTGCCGTCGCTGGTCGTTGGAATTGCTTTTTTTGCTGCTTGCCTCTTTAAAATGTACTCCCTGTTGTAGCTTGGGATACACTGTACGCAGAACAATTATTATCACAAGTACATTGATTAATACTTTAGAGGTAAAAACAAAACATACATAGTGTAGAACTTAACTAGAATAGATGATAACTTCGACAAGCCGAATTTATACTCTTGCAGATAAATGGCAACTATAAGATAAATAAATATGAATATTTTAAAAGTTTCAACCAGATAGCTCAAAAACTGAGAGACTATAGTCTCTTGGGGTCTCTCTATACGTCTAACTGACTGAATTTATCGAATGAAAAAATCGAATGGAAAACAGCTTTCGATAAATTCAGTCAGCTAGCATGCGACTTGGTATATAGAGGAGAATTTTGCAAAATTCGACTGTGGTGGGTATCGTTGCCTGGCCACCGAACCACCAAGTGTCGAATCTGTTTTCGATGGTGGCAAACAGCTTGCATTTTAATGCAATATTTTTGTTTTCCCGGAGTAGAGCGCTCAGGGTCTTCCGTTGGCTTCTCCGCCAGCGGAATTTCGGTGCCATCGACATACCCAATGCAAAACGGTAATTTTTTCCATGCTTTTCATGCAGGCATTTTCCTCGACTGTTTACAAAATCAGAGAGCCTTTGAAATCAGTTGTTTGCGAATTCAGCAGACGAATTTTTTTGGGTCGTTCCCTATACGTTTAAATATATCGGCGATATGTTCAGTCGTTTTGCGATAGTTAGTCAGTTTGACGTATAGGGAACACCCAATCTATAAACTATACTTTGTGTAGCAACGGACAGACGTACAGACAGACAGACGGGCTGACAGACAGACGGACAGATAGACGGACAGACAAACAGACGGACATGGCTAGATCGACTTGTCTGCACCCAAAAAAAAAAGCAAGAGTTTAACATCTATGCGCGTTGTCGTAAAAATATACTCAAGCAGTATAACGAGTTTAATATAGATGTAATACTTAATAATATCAAATAGCATAGTTGTTATACGCTGTAGTCTTAATTCTATATTATTTTTATAAGAACCTATATCGAAAAATGTATATTGACAAACAAATTCTGATAATGAATATATATTGATCAGCATTAACAGCCAATTCGATTTAATTAACCATGTCTGTCTGCTTTAGGTCGAACTCTGCCTACCCGGCTGCCCACTTCGAATGATAAAATCGTCCATACTTCTTCTAAGCTGCATATATAGTATGTATAACGTCCAGACTGATATTTATACCTTTGCAGCGGGTATAATAATTTTGCCATGATATTTGCAACACTGTGAAGGAGGCATCTCCGACCCAATAAGGTATATATATTTTTGATCAGCATCACCAGCCGAGTCGAGCTAGCCATGTCCGTCTGTCTGTCCGTCTGTCTCTCAGTTTTTAAGTCAACGGGCTGAAATCAGCATAGGCTTTTTTCTTTAGCACGCAGTATATATGTCGGAACGGGCTATGTCGAATCGGACTACTATATCCTATAGCTGCCATAGGAATGTTTTTCAACGTATTTCTATATATTTCGAGATATAGCAGTTTTTTTATGGTTCTAGAATTACTGTTTTAATTTCACTAAGATCGGACAACTATATCATATAGCTGCCATAGAAGCGATTGGTCAATTTATATGAAAATTTAAAATTCTACATGTAAAATGTAAAATTTACAAAATGTACAAACTTTGATATTTTTTCAACACTACTAAAATGGATAGATTTTCAATGATCCAATTGCAGACTGCAAGGGTATACCAACTTCGGTTTACCGAAGTTAGCTTTCTTTTTTGTTTTCACTTCATTAGGTACATATATGCTATAAATGGCTTGATCGCTACTAATGTGGGCATCAAACATTTTCAAGAGGAGCGGATTATAGCGAACGACCCTTCGGTTATCAATATAATTGTTTTGAAGAGTTGCAGTTTGCCAACCCTATACTGGCGATCGTCGATGATATTTGGGATGAAATACGCTGCTCGCTGGCAACTCGTCCTTAAAAATGCAAATAAATAATACTTTCGACCTGTAATAAGCTGCCGTCTTTCTCAATTTTCAGTTATCTTAGACGACCTGGCCTAAATAGTACGTATTCGATCTACCGCAACAAAATATTTATACTATTCTTAGTATTTTTATGTATTTTATGTATTTGTTTTAACACTCGTAGAAATGCCCACTTCAAACATAAACTGATTGCTTACGACATCACATTAAAAACCTCTAATAATTATATGCTACAAAACTGGGAATTGAAATATATATTTTTTTTTTGAGCATCGATCATTCTTAAACTTTACGGAACTTAATTTTCTCGAAAACATAATTTTTGCGCATGCCAAAACTAAGCTTTTTTCTTTGTTTTAGGAATTTCTCAAAACTCGTCATGAAAACCTAGAGAACCGGTTAGTATTATAAATATTTGGATAAACTATCTTAAAAAACTTTAAGTGGAAACAATTTTTTTTTAGTACTTTATTAACCCTTGTTTTTTTGAGGGTCGGTTTGGAAACAAGTTTTTGAGGACTAGCAGAGGTAGTAAGTCCAAGTCACATAGATACAATCAGTATTGGGTATGAACAGGCTATATACTCTTTTTTATACAATCGGGCTATAGCGGCTTAGCCCATTGCAAACGAAACCATCAACGGTGTTTCGCTAGTGCGCTTTCTATCGTACTCTCGTTTTTTCTGTTTTGCCAATTAAAAACACTTTTATCTGCTACAATGCATTTAGCCGTCCACATACATACATAGATAAAAATCACGGCGCATTGACCCATGGTTGAAATGTTTTTCGAGCTTGGGACTTGTCTACAAATTTTTAGTCGACTTTTACAAGCTTTTTAAAATGTTATTTACCATTTGAGGCCATCCAATTTGATGTGAACAGTCGCCGTATAAATATTTTTTGTTGATGACACAAATGTTGTTGGTTTTTCTGTGGCTTCAATTATATTAGAGAGCAGCAAAAAGCGTTTTCATTTCGTATTTTATTCAATTAAATTTGTGTACTCACAGAAAATCAATTAATTATGGCAATTCACTGGGGGATTAGTTTTTTTACGTTTGAGGAATATGCATAGAAGGGACAGTAAATAATTTAAGCGGTGGTATACAGTTTTTTGAGCTGGTCAAGCGAAAAAATAAGCTCTTGAATTAAAACAGCGATGCATACTTTGACGGGCCGCAAAGCAGAATATTAAAGTGGAAAAGTCTATGGCAGGAGCGGTATTAGTGAGTTTAGCTTTAGCTGATTGTGCACTTCTGCAGCGCTTGGTGGCGCTTTGGTGGTGCAAACAAGTTTTCCCCTTTTTGACGAGCTGCTACGGTACTTTAAGTGGGTTGTATATTTTTCGTGTAGTTTGCGTTTTATCAACCGGCCACGCTGCACTTGATGTGCATTTCTCCATCGCCATTGCCATCGCCATCGCCTTCTCTGTCTCCATCCCGATAATAAAGCGAACTCGGCTGAGCTCAGCTCAGTTCAGTTCAGCTGAGCTCATAAAAACATACGAACACACAGACAGACAGCTGCCAGGCTAAGCAACATTTTTGTTTATGATTGTGCCGAGTTTTATGGGTGTGATGTGTCGCTGCGGGGGCTTGCTGGATGATGGAGGCGTTGGTATCAGGGGAAAAGTGGGCGTGGCACGTGCCCAGAATGGCCTCGACCAGTAGCAGCACACTGTGAGTGATTTAAATGCCCACCAGCAGCAGCGCATCCTCTCTTGCCGGGCTATTGGCATGCATAAAATCAGAAATTATGGCTCTTTAACAATGTGAAATATTGTAGAAGATCGTAGTCCCTACCATCATCATCGTCGCCTGATTTGCATGGAAATAATATGCATTCTGCAGACCAGACCCCATGCCATTTATCTTGGCCCTCTAAGCCAGCAGTTCATTATTGGGGCATTGCTCATTGCGTGCGCCCAGGAGCCAGAAGCTAACCCATTTGTCAGTCAATTCGTCACAGATTGTCAGTGCATTTCGGGTCTCGCAGATTTTCATTAATAACTTTGATGACATTTTCAACAAGTTATGAAACTTTGACAAGAATTTCACCCAAGCACTTGTCAATCAATTGTCAAAGCAAGAAGAACAAAAATTCCCTGCAACCGACCTGGGCGGGTTCATAAAAATATGCAAAAGTAACGAGCGGAATTTTATGTTGCACAACTTTGTGTGACTTTTCAGTTTGAGCAGTGGGAGTGGTTTTCGCACTTTCCTTCGGGGCTCTTGTTGGCGTGCGATTCGGGAGTAGGCACTTGCCTGGGTGGAAAGGTGAAACTAGAGCAACACTTGCCGCAGAAAGTAATTTCATGCCAGCGTCGACTTTCATCAAGCAATTTTGCAGCATATTTCGGCTAGGACCCGCATTCTAGCGTAGCCTTTCTCCCCAGCCACCTTAAAAACTCAGCCTTTAGCCTGGTTTTTCCATTTCCTGTTTGCCGGCAACCAGCCACAGACTTGACTTGATGAAGTTTTGTGGTGCGAAGTAGTCTGCTGTCTCTTTCCCAGCTGTCCGTTAGTTTGAAGAATTGCGCCGGAAAATTGCAAGCTTATGCTGCAGAATGCCTGCGGCTCTTTCTAGGCATGTTCTAAGCTATTTGCCTTAAATTGCTCTCTAATTAACACACCACATTTTTCTGCTTGACTTGACATGTATATTTATATTAAATATGAACACATTTCGCGTTCGCCACAGGTCCATTTTTGCAAATTATAGCCAAGGAAGCGTCACATCAAAATCAATTTCAAATATAAAAAATATTAAAATTAACATTTCTGCAAAACATTTTATTTGAATATACTTATCAAACATTGAAAATTGGTAACGGGCTATAATGCACCATTATCTATGTTTCACCATTATCGGAACCATTATCTGAACTCTAATAAACCCTTTGTATGTATCTATCCAAATATGACCTTTAATTTTACATTTAATATACATTCCAGAAGCATAAGAATGTTTAGGCATTTGAAGAGACCCACAATATATCCGACAAATTTATTGGGAATTCATTCACAATCGATTTGGTCTTTAGGACAACGTGTATTCAAACTTCCGATGATTGCCCTCGTTTTTATCATCCCATCAAAGATTTCCCTTTGTGTGTGGAGGAGTCTTACGGTAAGGACGTACTCACTTTCATTCGCGGGCACGGCCAGAGGACGACGGTCTTATTGTAATCGTGGGCCAGTTGCTCAGCCAGTTGATGACAGTGACCCAAGAAGCTGCGGGCGTCGCTCCACCGACTGGCTCCCTTCCACGATGAGGATAGGACCTCCTTGCTCTCCTGCTGGCGCTGGTGATGTTGCTCCTGCTCCCGCTGCTGCTCCTGTTGCAAATGCTGACGAGGCTGCCTGGACGGGTCAATGTCCACATTCGCATTGGGACTCCCAGTTCCGCTGCTACTTTGGCCCTTGTTCACGTGCACGTCGGTGTCTACATTAATGCCCGCATTTAAAGTCTTTACAACGCTCGTGTATTTGGGCAGCTCGAGTAATTTAATGAAGCCACTTAAATCTGTGCGCCGTCGTCGACATCGCCGTCGTCATCGTGCAGGGCAAGAAGAAAGGAAAAGAGAAACATTTTATGTGGCGTATAAAAGAGCTGCTGCAAATTTAAGCTGACTCAGAGAGCGTGCTTTTCTGCGAGTGTAGGTGTGGTTGTGCTTAAGCGGTGTAGTAACTGTTACTGCTGATGAGGGCGGCCATGCTCATAACGGGAATCTGTCTGCAACAGCAGCAATATTAGCAGCTCTTGTCCCTTGGCCCGACTAGTGCTGCCAAATATTGATAGCTAAATATTAAATATTTAAATCATAATGAAAAAAAAGAAGCGTCTGCCAAAGCTCTACAGAAAGCTAACCCCACATCTATAATCCATGCTATGGTCCCTTGTGAGTTTGAAACATTATTCAAATGTCAACAAGTAGCTGATGTGGCCCATAACTAGTTCATGTCGACAACGCTGCTTCGCTGGCCCATCGGTCGACTTCAAGTGGCTGCTCTTAAGTTCTCGACATGGCCTGCTAGCGGCTGCCATTGCAAGTAACTGGCCAAGTATCCGACAAGTGGCCAGGGCTCAGAATGCCGGCGATTCACATGCCCCGGACCGAAGAAGGTACTTGACAGCGGCGCAACACTCCGGGAATTCTGTCGGCGGCACGGGAAGGTAACGCAACTAAGATGTCTGGGGGATCCGAAAACCATAAAGTACCGCTCTTGAAGGATTTCGGTTAATTCGCCGGCTTAAGAACTTTTTGCCGGGTAATAACGGTCGCTGTAAATTAAAAACTTTGGCGCTCCAACTTTTAACTTATATTCGGGAATATTTACGCCGAATTAGGGCCAGCCCCTAATGATTAGCTCCTTAAATGAATTTGGCCATAGATCGCGATAAGCCGAAAGTTTATACAGACTCTCTCTGTGGCACTTCGTTTGGTAAAGTTGCCTTCTCGGCGCGGACTCTCAAAGTCCCCGTCTGGCTATTTGTTTTATTCTTTCAATTTACTTTCTCTGCGCTCTGCTCGACTCTTCTTGGTTAGTTAGTTTCAAAGTAAACACGGGCATCTACACATGGCCAACTTTTTGTCCCCCACTTATTTGGCGCCAAAGTTTTTGCCGATTGCAACAATTTCGCAGTTGCCGCCTGTCAGGATGGAAAGTTTAAATTTGATATCTTTAATTTAGAGCGCTGCCTCGAAGGTGTCATAAATAAAAGGTAAAACTTGCTCGCTTCCACAGTCACAGCCACAGTCCAAATTGATTTAAGTGCCTCAACAAAGAAATTCAATTTGCAAGTCAAACTAATGTAACATTTCCATTTCGTACAAATAAATTCCATTTGCAGTAATTTAACCTGTCTTGCCGTGTTGCGGGCTTTTATGTTTTGCAAAATATTGAAGTAGATTCTAGTTGCATATGGCCGTGCACCATTCGGTTTCGCCTCTCCATTCTCCCGGCCCCCTAGTGACAATTTATGGCCATGGAGGAGTCTGCGAGTTTATTTGCTGACCATCGTTGGCAACGGCACAAAAGCAAAAAAAAAAACGGCAGCAAGCAAAACCTTAGAGCGAAATTAAAAGGGGCCTTGTCCTGGGAAAAAGTTGGATAATATATTATGTAAGAGAGCTCACAAAGAGCGGCTGGGATTGATTGGGCGCTTGCACATGTTGCTGTTGTGTAAGCCCACATGAATGCTCGTCGTCCTGTGTGTGTTGAAATTGAATTGAAAGCATTGCGTATACGCCATGTTGTCCAATTACTCTCGTAATTGATGCACCAGCAACGACAGCTGCTAATCTCCTAGTAAGTATCTAAAATTCTCCTTGACCCTTTAAAGAAGGTCTAAGCCTTTGGAAACACCTAAGCTACCAATATTTTTGTCTGAAACTTTTACTGGAGAAAGGATTTAATCGGGTATGTAAATTGTTTCGCAATTGCCAGGAAACATGCTATAGGAAAACTATTCATGAGCGTCGTCGTAATTATAGTTTAAACTTTCTAGGGAAAGCAGAACGTGCTTAAATTAGTTAAAATGGGCGTGGGTAAAACGAAGTCTATTTATGGCGAAGCGGGGGGCAGCGTAAAAAAGGCAAGGAAAATTCAGGCATAGAGCCTGCAAATTGAGTTTGCAGAAGACTGAAGGTTCCTGGACTGCTACAGACGGCAAGAACCTAAATCATCTTCTTCCTGCGACACTTCCGGCAGAAGTTTTTTCCAATATTGATAGCTTCAACTTTAATTCGTGCGCTTTGTATTTTCTCACTCAATTAGCAAAGTTCCCCCATAACTTCCACTCTGTTGGCTGTCGGCAAACATTTACCCCGAGCAAACATCGCTCCGATTCATCTTCATAAACCGCCTCCATCAGCCGACTCCGCCTCGTTTAGAATTTTTTGGGTCTAACAAAAAACAAGGAAATTTGAGCATCCGACTTACATACACAAATCATCGATAAAACACGACGTCTGAATGCATGTCGGCAGGGATTTTCTGGCAAACAAGGATGTTCCCGGGATGTTTTTGGGATGTTACTGATGGGTGGGCTCTTGATCTGGCGTGCGCTCTGTGTACTCACCCACATCACGTAGAAAATCGACGCTGGCATTAGATAAATGCAGTTGGAAAAAGTCGAGGAAATTGTTAAAGCCCTGTTGCACATGCATCATATCAGTGTGCAGTGTAGATGGTATTAAAACACCCAGCCTCTGATGTTGCTGTAGCTTCTGTTGCTGCTGTCGTCGCTGACGTTGCTGTCCCTGTAGCTGCTGGTGCTGCTGCAGCGGCAATTGCTGGTGTTGCTGTTGCTGCTGCGGGCGCTGATGTTGCTGCTGATGCTCTTGTGTTGCGGGCTGTTGCTTTTGACGTTTCTGACGTTCAGCTTCACGCGCATTACGTGGGCTGGTTGCTTGGGTTGCTGTTGGCCAAATTGAATTGCTGCTGGGCGCTGTTGTTGCTGCTGTCGTTGCTACGGATGTCCGCTTGCCCGCAACTGATGTTGTTGCAGGGGCTGCAGCGAAATCTGTCGCTGTCTTGGGCGCAAGGACACTCACCGCTGAGGAGCTTGACGAGACCGAGGAGGAGGTGGTGGCGGAGGAGCTGGAGGTGGGATAAGAGCTGAAGGCTAGGGAGACTGCGCTGGGGGAATTGTGAAAGAAGAAGGCTGTCAGCAGCAGAAATAATTTAGCAATTTGACAGATTGTTAACTTCATTTATGTTGCGTATTTTTGTTTGCTTGGTTTCTCGATGTTGCTGCTGTTGCCGTTGTGATTGCTCTTGTCGTCGATTCTTACAATTCAATTGTAGTTGTTGCTGGCTGCCACCCGATGTTGCCCACTGCCAAGCTGAGTGGGCCCTTTTCAGTTCCACCCACTTGGCCGTTTACATTTTGTTGGCCCTGATGCTGCAATCGCTCTTGTTGCTGTTGCTATTGCTGTTCCCGTTTTCTCTATTGTTGTTGTTAATGAACTTTGATGTAGCTTTGTTCGAATTTGCCATAATTGTGCTTCTATTGCTGGTAAACTGCAGTTGTCGTTGCCTGAAACGAAGCGGAGAGGGAAATCATGGCACATCAAAATGGATTTTTCTCTTCTCATTAAAAGTTTGTAGGTGGAAGACATATATTGTGGCTTAAAGTTGGAATTTTTAGAGTGTAAAAACGTACAAATTTTTATGTGTTGAAAGGGAATGCTTAGAAACCTTCGAAGTTCAAATATTTATTAAAACATTACATAATAAAAGCATAGCATCTTTTTCCCCTTTTCTCTACTTACGAGTTTTATGTCTTCCCGTTCAATTTGCTAGATGACAGGCCGTCAATATGTTTTCCAATGCACACACCTGCGTCATGATTTATTTAAAGCCTTCATCGTTCACTCCGACATCCGGGCTGAACAATTTCCTGGCCCCGGACTCCCTGACATTTTTAATAAAAAATACGCACACAAATTAATTAAATTAAAATTTCAAATTAGTTTAAAAGTTCAGCTAGCACACGCACACGCTTAGAGAGGCACAGCGGACAGACAAGCACACACACAGACACACTGAGTCAGACATTTACAGTCTGTCACGCACGCGCTTCCGTTGACGGGTAATCTGCGTGTTGGTTGCTGTAGCTGTAGTCTGAGGGCGTTTTCATGCACGTTTAGGCACTCACCCACACACGACTCTTACCCTCCATACAGATACACGTACATATACAGTGGCGGACAAAAGTCTACATACGACCCCATTTTTTGCAGTTTAGCCATTCCCATAGGTTTTAAAGAAAATGTAATGATGCAGTCTTGTCTTAAATGTAATTTTAATACAATAACCAAAATTTCATAATTATTCAACAGTAAGTTTCAAAGTAATAAACAAAAAACTGAAAAAAGGCACTGACAAAAGTCTACATACGATTTGTGTTTTAGCACTTCTGTTATGAATTATTCATATAAGTTACAAAATTAATATTTTGTTGGGCCTCCATCGGCATCGATTACTGCTTGCAGACGTCTTGGCATCGAAGAACACAAATTTTCCAGCTCCTCTGCTGTAATTTGCTCCCATTCCTCCTTAAGCTTCTCTCTAAGGATTGGAGCACTACTTATAGGGTGTTTTCGAATTTTTCTCTCCAAAACTTCCCAAACGTGTTCAATAATATTTAAATCCGGACTTTGTGGAGGAGAATACAATTGCCGGGGAGCATTATAAAGCAGCCAATCCTTCACTATCTGCGCCGTGTGCTTGGGATCATTATCCTGTTGAAAGATCCAGCTCGTTTCAAGGCATAATTTGTACACGGATGCCAAAAACATCAAATTGGAATATCTCTT